>JAJMCI010000024.1:0-100204 GCA_030565705.1 Metschnikowia baotianmanensis
AAGAGGATTGCTTTGTGAGAGACTTAAGGGCGCGTTTGAACGGCAAAGGTATTGTAATGACTTTGGGTGAGGCGCAGGTGGATTCTGCCATGCGGTTCATACGAACTCTCCGGTTTCTTGGAAACGAGCTTTCTATCCAGATCTTGCATAAGGCAGAGCTCTCACAAGCCGCTATGTCCAAAATCATCAAGGCCGGAAGAGGGAACTTCAGAGGTTACCCACAGCAGGACATATGGTTTGTTGACGTATCGCCAGCGATCAATCCAGAGTACGAACCTAGATTCTTCAGGTGGGACAACAAGCTTCTTGCCACTCTTTTCAACACATTTGAGGAAATGCTTCTATGCGATGCCGATACTATTCTTTTGAAGAAACCGTCCTACTTCTTCGAGCTAAAGAAGTTCATCGACACAGGGACCATGTTCTATAGAGACCGTTTGATTAGTGGCAATCGAAAGATGTCCGATTATCCTTTTTTCTACAAGCTCATGCCTTCGGTGGCGGACTCGGCAATCTTCAACATTCCTCAAATCACCGATTATACCCTCCAGAATGATTTTTTCAACGGAACGGCCTTTTTGATGGAAAGCGGAGTGGTGGCTATCAACAAGAAAAGGCACTTTTCTCAGGCACTAATGATGACATCTATAGCATTTTTAGGGGGTATCGTGCAAAGACTATATGGTGACAAAGAGCTATACTGGTTTTCTCTTGTCCTTGAAGGAGAAGAGTCATATGCTTTCAATGATCATCCAGCGGCGGCTATCGGGGTGATCACACCGTTGGAGGAACGTCAGAAGGATCTCGGAACATCTAAGTTATTCAAGTCAACTGAAGTGTGCTCGAGTCGCCCAGCCCACATAAGTGATACTGATAACCGAGATTTGGTCTGGTTTAATTCTGGATTTCGCCACTGTGGCATAGCAATGGACGACAAGAATGACTGGGAAAAGGAATTCGCCCTTCGGTATGATGCATATGGCCATCTTATCCCAGGCAATCGCTACTGGAGTATGAAATCCTTGGAAGAATTCCGAACTTTCTTCAAATCTAAACTACAGATTAGCCACGCGGTTATTCCCCCGGTTTTGAAAGGGAAAAAATTGTTGGAAAATGACGACCTTGAGCCCGAATTGCCCTGGATGCAAACGAGATATTGCAATGGTTATATCTGGTGCGCGTATACTTCGATAGGCGGAAAACTTCATACCGCCAAAAGTGATACAGATTCAACAATTACAGGAACACTAATTGAGTACTCTCCCGACGAGATCAAACAGTTCGATGCTGTGGGAGATGTGTGGATGGAGGACCCTTGACCTGACACAAGAGTTTGGCATACAGATTTATGCGATTGCTTCCTCTTTTGCTATGATCCCAGACCTATTCTCTTCCTATGTAATAATATTTCATATATAAATGACCACGAAGGTCAAGGCGGAAATTCGCAGTTGAGATTTCTCACGCTTTCACGATTTGGGACCTGCTATGCCTAAAGATTCTTGACAAAATTTCTCTCCGTCTTCTCAAACATCTCCTTGGTTCTTTTCTATCAATGCATCTCTTCTGCTTCCTCTGTGATGTATTCTTGGAGCTTGCTCCGGGATCGCCCTCTGGACTCTTAGTGACATCCAAATATGGGGTAGCTGGTGTATCTCTTTCTTTGATATTATTGGTCAGAATCTCACTTTTCTGTTCTGGCTGAAGAATGCCAAGCTTTCTCATGGCTTCTGTGTACTCCTTTCGGGTCAGGCCAATAAAACTTCTGACCGTTTCCATCGATATATTTAACGGATGACATTTTCTTGAAGATCAGTTCAAAATTTTCAACGTCAGCTTAGTAATGCCACATGGTCCATTTTTCACATTCCCCAGCGTGTTTGCGCCGGCCAACGTCTTGTAAGCCAATCTTCGTCTCATTCAGCTCACAAACGTCTCCAAACTTCCCCGTGAGCTCATCTCTCTCCTCTTTGATATTTGTCACTTTCTTAATGAAATCGTTGAACCGAAAAATAAAGTTCTTCTCGGGCTCCATCGAAATGTTTTGCGTTATTTTAACCTTGGCTTCCAACAATTCAAGGCAAACTTCCACCACTGATAACTTGTGTTTCTGCAACTTCTGTCCTCCTCATCGTCATCGTTAAAAACTTTGGTTAGAAAAGATATCTTCAAGTGGGTAGTAGATCCCATAGAGAACATCTCTATTGCAGGTTTCTGATGCTCAAAATATCTTTGCTAGCTGCATGGTATCCTTATTGGAAGGCTTAACTACTTGCTTTAGAAGTCCAGACGGAATTATTCGAATGCTGGTCCTGAACCATGAATTGAATCGCCAGCCTGGAAAAGAAACTATATCAGCCTAGGCCGATACTTTCATGGAAGATACTCGTCTTCCTCGGAACCAACAAACAAGAATCCCATGTTCAAAGATTGCTTATCATTATTGACGAGAATCTTCTAACAGGTATCAACAAAGCTTTCCGAGCTCTCTTCAGTGGTATATGAATGTCTGGCATTGGCAGAATCATTTTTCTCCTCTGGGTCTGTAATCTCAAAAAGAAAAAGATCAAACTCTTCAGGAAAGTCCCTCATTTCTGGATGCTGAATTGGAACATCCTAACTGAACTAGCACTTCTTGGCTTCAGTTTCTTTTTGAGTCTCAACGAGAGTTGTGCTTGAGATATGGCTGAGGAGTAAGTCCACCAAAGAAGGCGAGTCCGTCACCCCTGCCTGTGAAGTGAAGTTTTCCTCTTCACGTTCAGACACCATCACTTCAAACTCTTTCTAGTAGGATGTGAAAAACTCTTTGTAAGTTGACATCTCGTCTAAAAACTCGTAGTTTCTTCAGGGCTTAACTGTCTTGGTCCAAGGATCGTCTGTGTTGTTCATGTGGTGAACAATTAACTATTGCATCTTCGACAAGCATATTAAAAGAGACCTGCGCCTTTGTTACCTGAGTCTCTCCGATCTCTTCAAGTCTCCCAGTAGGAACTTCACTTTCGAAGAAATTTTCTGCGATCACTTCCTCTAAAGTTTGCTGGTCATTTCGCCTCAGAATCTCGTGTCGAAGACCTGTCCATTTCTAGAGAATTTACGGTTGCAAAACTGGCAGCATTCTCATCCTGCACTGTGTTTCCATTTGCTCCCAAAAATTCCTCGATAGTGAAAGATTCATCAATTGGAGCTTCGATACTTAAAGACCTGAGATTCAGTCCTAAACAATTTTCTTTCCCTCGCCCTTGAGGAGGTCAATTGTCTCCTTGCTTGTATTTGCACTGTTGAAGAAAATGTCTGTGAGGACCAAGTCGACATTTCCTGCGTGTACGCGAGCTTCATCTTCTGACCCTGCAGATAACCCGACCGAAATTTCCACTTTGGTGGCTAGCGCGTTGGAACATCCTCCTCCACGATATTCCGGTGCCTAAACCGGTGACCTTTTCAATGGCTGCAATATCTGCGGCCGTCCTGGTCTCGGATGAGATGATCTCATCATGACTTTCGTGAAAAATAAAAATCCGTTGTGATTTAGGCCTTGGGTTCAATATGGTTCTTTTCGGACTTGTTGGTATTTTCGTCAAACATTAGAACTTGTTTTACTCCTTGAAATTGTCTGCTATTATGGGAAGAAGCTACACGCACTTCTTGGAAGTTCCCAATGCATCACAATAGCTTCCCGTCCTAAACCGCAAGCATTGCGGCCTATAGAGGGCTTTCTTCTTGAGAGATCCAAAACACTTCCTCAAGTGACCTTTTAATCTTTGTCTATTTACAGCCCTCGGAGTTCTTTCAAAAAACAAAAGACGAATGGTTAGCAAGAAACAAAAACAAAAAAAAATCCAAAATCCACGAGCCAAGCTCTTGGTACTTGTCGTCTGAGAGAAGGCGCTCCGAATGAATGCTGGCCATATTTTTGTTTTCGAGGTCCCGGTTTCGAAGCTTCAGTAGGACAGTCTATTTTCTTGAAGGAAAACACCAATGGCCTAATTAAAAGAAGATCTTTCGAAGAGCAGCCAGCACGATAATTTCTTTTGCGGTAAGTAGATTGGACTGACTTGGGAGACCAATTCGGGGACCACACTATCTTTTAAAACCACCTGTTGGCGAAGCTTTCGAAATGAAGTGGGAGAGACTGGTGGATAAAAAGAATGGTTTTATGTGCTTTTGCCTTACTCTTTTTAGAAGCGGTGGTTCGTGATCAGCTATTTATTAGAACACAAAATGAATCAGCGAGGGATGGGGCCAGCATGGGAGAAAAATGAGAATCGGTTTGAAGATGCGTTTTGCATTGAGGAATGATGAGCTTAGCAAAAAGAAAAAGAATTTCCCAAATTTCTGATAGTCAATGGGGCTCGGTCACAAATTACGAATCAAACACAAAATATTACGTGCGTGCTGATTTCGCAGCCATTTTGGCGCACGTCTATGCACGCGTATGATCACGGACATCCATACAACACACAAAATTTCACAAGACCCACCTGATATTCGTAATACAATAAACCTTTATATTTTTGAATTCTCTCTAGCTTTGCTGCTCCTCTATATTTTTTCCGTTCGTTTTTTCTACTTTGTCTGTGATGGGGATGTGGAAAAGTTGTTCAGACAGGTGCAAAACAAACACATTTCAAAGGGTCATGATAGCTCTTATCGATACCTTCAACTTAAGGTTTTCAAAAGTCAGCTAAGAATGATTCTATAACAAGCCCTAAAGCTAGATAAACTTGGGTAGTATGTGCAAGTATATTAGTAAAGGTGTACATGTAGCACATGACGAATGGTTGTACATGCATGTTTTTTTTACCCCTAAATCTACATAGGTTTATCATTGCAAAGAGAATTCATCAGCTATAGAGAACACAAATATCTGCACTGGTCAATAATGTTTGTGATCATGGAATGCGTGAAATTGTGAAATAGCGGTCTCATTAGTCGGTGGCTGCTTAGCCCTTTGAGTCACATTATAAGTACCTAGAGGGTGTGAGACATATATGTGTAGCGGTTTTGATGGAACTCGTTTATTCTCTGTTGAAATTCAGCAATGACATTGAGAAGCTAATGTAAACAAATCTATGAAGCCTCCAAAAACTCACATCGGATGTGCTGCTTCACTATTCCCCAAAGGCAGACTACTTACATAAAGCTATGCTCCGCTTGATCGCTTTGCAGAGCGCAAAATATGAATGGCAGTGTATTCTACTTCATGAAACATATTGATAGTACCATTGAGAACTTCTTCTGACATCTGCAGTGCAGATCCTTCAAGAATCTTATAGTGGGTGTAAAGAGGCTTTGAAAGTGCCCGAAGTCAAGTCTAAAATACAACGGGAACTGGCATTCATCCACACACAGCAGCTATCTAAAAGCGTATGTTTCTCATACTTTGTTTGTGAGTATTTCACTTAAAACCTAAATCTGGTCAAGTGTAATGATGGGAGATGCGGGGGAGTTGGCGCCAGATTGCGAGACTTTCGTATTGATCAGCAACGATGGCTTGAACAATGTTTTTGTGATCGAATGGGACCTGCCCACTCTGCGCGAATCCTGATGCCCAGGGACACCCCTCACTTCGTCCACTTGCTCCTCGGAATTGAATTTAGAGATATCTATACCTGCACTGAGAAGGTCAGCGTACATGTCGATGGGCTTCGGTGCCGGCTCATGGTATCCCGCCAAATCGCCAGAATTAGTTGGGGATGATCCTGTGGAATTTCCGGATTTGGAAGTCGAATTTTGAGCAAGCATATCTGACAGTTTCAGCCGCTGTAAGAGGTTTTCTTGCTGAGAAATTCGGGCCAGCTTCGGCAACACAAAGGCAGTCTCTCCCGGCGTCTCTTGCTGCGATTTCTGCAAGTATTTATAGGCGTAGGACGCGTCGTCTTCTTTCTCGAAAATCGCAATGACGCGGTTCAAAAAGGGCAATTCTGACCAGTGGGCAAGAATAGCTTGGGTTTGTGTGTTGTCGGGATAGAACTTTGCGTCCGCAAGCGTGGTTTTGATCTGGTTTACGAGCGATACACGACTGGTTTCTGAGGCAACGAAGTTGCTCTTGTCTAAGTTGGAAATGATGATGGTGGTCTGGCTCATGTTTGGGTTTTTGAGTGGCTCAGAGATTATTTGTAACTCCGATATGGAAAGTATGGGGTAGTAAAAGATTAGATAAGATTCCGGGAGTTTTAAGAAAAGATGTGGGGTTTCTTTAGTTTCCAGGTTATTTAGGTATTTTGCTAAATTTCCGTCAGTTCGGGCAAAGACACGTGGTTATATATGGCCGTTGTGGTTGTATCACAAACACTCAGAAAAGATGTCGAAGCAAGTGGAGATCGGTCATGAGCCTGGAGAATGGGTGCGACCGCATGCACACGCCTCTTTTGGAAGGGTCGATGACTGATAATCAAAACAAAACTAGGGGCCAGAAAAACAGGATTCCTCGAGAAAAAGTTGGAGAAAGCAGCTGGAAAAACTCTGGTCTGGTGTTTATCAAGTCGTTATTGAAATTGATTGATAGCTTCACATTTGAAGTTATATAGAAACAAGGATTTATTAGATGTTGATTTTATCGGTGGAGTCTAGGGCTATGTGCGCCACTGCTCTGCGCGGAACCACGGCCTCAGCCAAGCAAAAAAGATAAAGGCTTTCTCGTCATACATCTACATTTCTTTTTTTCTCTTTCTCGTTTTTGACTTGATTTTCGACTAATTTCTTCTTCTCGAGGCTTTTCGGTAACTGTGATTGGCTGTTGTATGAATGTAAGGTCTCAGACAATCAAAGCAACTGCGCCTGCAACAACTGATTTGTATCTTATCAGCCGAGGAGAAAACACCCACCTCGAAATCTATGTGCCGCACCAATAAAAAAACAGAACATTAAACGTAAATGTCAAAAATCAGGCACGAGCATTTTCGAAAACATACTTATAAGATCATCATTATTCACACATTTTGAGTATCTTATTTATTATCATTTTTGAATTGGGGGGTCTATAGAGGCCTAGGTTTGTTATCGTTGATATTCACACGGCTCTATTCTGGGGCCAGGGCCACACAACGGAGGCGCGGCCGGGCCGGCTCACAAATCTTGGCTTCATCCGCATAGCCCGCTTAAAACCCGGGCCAAAAGCGAGAAAATAAATGATCAGAACGTACTAATTTTTTTTTTAAAAAGGGATGAAATAATTATAATTTTTTTTGCGGACTCTCTGTGCTTTACGGCTTTGAAAAGACGTAGGAAAAATCACCCTTTGATTGGCTTTGCTCGGGACTCCACAAAACCACATCCCATCAACTTAGATCGAAATAGATCTGGTAATGTAGCGCACATTTCGGGTTGAATTTGGCCCCACACTTTATGCACTGGGACCCGCTTTTCGTATATTCGTTGAAAGATAGTTCCGACTTACAATTCCCGCAGAAAATGACCTTTTCGTCTGTTTCGAGATCTCGTTGGGGCCACCTCTGAATTGTGTGTCCACTCATTTCTGCGTGGCACTGGTGGCATGGGTAATACTGACCACAGCATCTGAACTTGAGGGCAATAATATCTAGGTGCAGGTGGTAGTGAATGCAGCGGGTCATGTTGTCGACTACAGGACCGTGTATTTCGGGCATAGTGAAAAGAATTGAGGAGTATATGGAATAACGACTTAAGTAGCGATAAAAAAGACTAATTTGGGCTTTGGTTTCGTGGCTGCGGAAGATGAATCGCGCGACTCACGAAATTTCACGATTGTTGGGCGCACAGGATGACTCCCAGTCACTATTGAGTCACGTGATCGGGCGGATGCAGATCTGCTACGTAAAGTGAAGATGCCATATAAGACATGAAGAATAAACTAAACGATACCCTACCATCACCAACAAGAAAATCCACAAACCTGTTAAAAAGTATCTTAAATTCTGAATTGCACTCACTGTGTTGCCATCCTCTTACCACACTTCCATGGTATCGTAAAAGTCCACGCGCTTCCCCTCCTCCAAATTTGCACCCACCACTTTTCGGGTGGTATCGACCAACTGGTCATGGCCACACGCCACAAACGCAATCGAGCCCTCTGAATCACGGATATCGTTCTTCACAATCTCATCGAGGTCTGGTCTTCCCGCTCTGAACTCAATAAAGTTGAGCGCCTGCATCACACGCGCCGCTTTTTCATCACACCTCTCTTTCTCGGCCTCCTCGTCGGAATTTCTCTCCGTATTCGCAGGACCAAGAAGTGTCTCACTGAGCTCGAACTTGTCAAGGAAACACTCCTCTAGTGGAGTGTGGAACTGTGTCACGTACACAATGGCCTGCACATTTGTCCCCTGCAAAGACTTCAACTCCTCGAAAAACCACTCGATCGATTTCCAGTGGCGAATGACCCAGTAAAGCTTCAACTTCTGGTCCGCGGAACTTTGCGATAAGCGGACTGCACTTGCGAAAAGACCAGGAATTCCGTTCCCACCCGAGATATAGGATACCGATGTATAGTGTTGCAATGGCTGGCCATGTCCATATGGCCCTTCCACAGAGCACCTGATTTCCGCCCTTTGAAATGGCTGTGTCATTAAGTAACGACAAAGTGCACTTGTGGTTCCGCCTTTCACCTTGATATAAAAACAAATCACATGCTCCTCCAATTTGGAGTCCACGATGGTGAATGGGTGCGATTGCCAGAAGCACGAGGGCCTGAAAAAGTAGATGTATGCGTAGCATAAAGGCAGAGGTTTCCAAGAGGAAGGCCGGGGGATCTTCACTTTCAATGTTTCTCCCGCAATCAACTGCACATCAGCCTTTTTCACCCCAAACCAGAATAATCGCAATATTCTCATGAACTTATCGAATCCCCAGATCGCTGTGGTTGCATACATCATTTGCTGAAATCCTTCATAAGTCACATGCACCCACACACTCGCAATAAAGACTATAGCTAAACAGTTGTGAAGAAGAACAAAAAGCTCGTAGTAGTTTTTCCGGAAAAACGCCAAGGATTGGACTGCCATGATACCAGCAATAATCACTGCTACTATTCCACAATGGTAAAAAGTCATTTTTGTCAATCTGGGAAACCACCCCACACTCACAGCATATACTGTCATAGAGATAGCATGTGCCAATATCAAAGCAAGGGAAGTTCGGGCGATCCAGCGATGGATAACATTGAATCTCGAAAACAGCCAGCCTGAGATCCAGCGTAAAACATTATTACGGCCTGCAAATAACACTAGCTCTGGTATCAAATAGAGCGCCATGATCCCCAATCTGTCTGCAATCTTCCTGCTCATTTCAATGCGCCTGCTAGCCCAGAAAAGGTTCGGCGAGTCGTGGTGAAACCCTGAGACACTGAACGATACTACTAGAAGAAACCATACCACCAAGTAGATCGTCTCGATTCGTGTGGGAATGACGAATATGAAACCATCATATAATCGGCCGTGGGCCACCTTTTTCATCTTCCCGAGCGCAGGTATGGTGATATATTTGCGGAATGTGTTGGAAAACTTTCCATTGAGTGCATTCACTTTTTGCGGAAAAATCGCATGAATCAATCTGACCAAACCAGCAAGAAAAATGAGAAGAACCCAGTACCCAATAAGAATGATGCCGTAGATGTGGGCCCGATTGTAATTGTAGTAGCGACCAATGGTCAGCCTATAAGCACCGTCAAGAACAGTCGGGTCGATTTCCACAGGGAGGTAAAAAATCCCTGATTTGGTGAATCCGGGGTATGAAGAAACATTCGACACGATGAAGTTTGTGGCATTATCAAACGAATTATTGAAGTCTTGCATCGAGACATTATATTCCCTGCACAATTCAAGAAAAGCACCGATGCCTTCATCCGTGGGCAAACTTTTTAAGCAGTGGGCCATGGCCCCCAAAGCCTGCTGCACATTTTTATTGCAATACCCGCCATCCAGCGTTTCGGCCAGGAAGTAAGTTACGGTCTTGCCTAATACGGACCGGCATGCGGAATACGCGAGGTCGCCCCGGTGGTAAAGTACGATATCTGTTTTGGCAAAAGCCACGGCTAAAAGGCCCAATAGACCAAGAAGACCGGTAAGGGGAAAAGATACCATAGCGTTCTGGATTTGTGATTAAAAAAAATTAGTGGAATCATGATAGGGAGGAAAACCGGGCCATTTAATAATAAGCTCTTCTACTCACCGGCATTGGTGTCACACTGCGTGTGCTAATATGGCGGAGGCAAGAATTTGCAACTTGCATCCCCTCATTCGTGATAACCGCGCCTCGCGCAACAGTTGCTTAATTCCGTGATGAATAATCAGTAACGACATTCTAGATTGCCCAGGCCCCACTGCATGGAACTGTCAAAACGGTTTGTACACGTAATTTTCTGTTCCGAGTCTTCCGAGAGACCCATTCAAGCCCATAAATCCTCAAAGAGAAGTACCACTCGAATATTCTAGTTTACATGGAATCTTGTGAAGGATTCTGAAATTCTCGTTTATGGCTCCCCTGTGTCGTGGTGCACACACGTTCATCGCTCTCATTCGGGCCACACTCAATCACAGCAACCAAATAGTAATCGGACTGCACGACCAAAATTAATCAAACTTGGTTAGAATAGACGAGAGGGAAGATCTATGTTGCCTGT
The DNA here is from genome assembly GCA_030565705.1 of Metschnikowia baotianmanensis. NCBI lineage: Eukaryota > Fungi > Ascomycota > Pichiomycetes > Serinales > Metschnikowiaceae > Metschnikowia > Metschnikowia baotianmanensis. Next base: position 10,595 of record JAJMCI010000024.1, read on the forward strand.
GTACAGGATTCGGTCTCTGCAACACAGCCTCCCACGTTGTCGGGCAGGATGAAGAAAATGTGTACATGACACATACGCGCGGCTGAGCCTCACCGGGGTCCAGTTCTTATAGAGCCTCCACGTAATCATGTCCCTGTGAGAAAGTCTTGTGTTATGAACTATAAATAGAGACCCAGGTTTTGGAAGCATAGCAATATTACTTCTGAGTTTAATGAAAAGACACACATGTTTTGGGGCTTGAAGTTTCACCGAGGGCGGTCACAGAAAGGCTTCATATGGAAAGGTAGCCACATAGAATCATCGTCCAGATAGTCAAAGTATTCACATTGCTATCGTGAAGCTATTGTAAACCAAACAAAACCAAGCCATATATTCTGGGCCGCGACTTCCATTTCTCAGGATTTCGCGTGCAAGATTTATCTCGAAACTAGCGAAGGGTGAATGCGCCAGGAGTGAAGTAGGACCTGAGCAATTCCTCTTCTGATCAAGCCATAAAAAACCAATAACTTTAAACGCAATAACCGGAGCACGTGGTCTGGATCTACCTCCTCAAAAGGCAGTCCCGCCCAGTGGAAGTTGCAGCCAAGGCCCTTCGATTTTGCCATGCGTTTGGAGTGTTTTTTTTTGTTAGATCCATTGATTGAATATCTCGAGAGTTCGATAACAAAATATTATGCTTTTCATCAGGTCTTATTATAGATAAAAAGACAGCCAGTCTCAGCAGATGGAGATTGTGAACCAATTCCGTGGAAAAAGCCATTCGGATGTAACTGCTAATTGATTGTCAATTTTTTTTTAATTGTGCGACTGGGTCTAGCAGTCTTCTTTTTCTTCAGACAAAATTCTCCTTTTTCCATCCAGTGACCTTTTTTTAGTATGGGTAATCAAAATCGGTTATAAAATAATTTAGAGATGTAGAGCCGTGGGGAGAAAAGCCATCCGTCACAATGAATCTACCAAAAAAAAAAAAGATCCGTACTGTTTTCTTATCAAACAATTAGAAAGATATCGTCATTTGAATTTGGAGCTATCATCATGAGGGCCTCCAGAAAACAAGCCTTTATCATGTGCTTTTGTATTGCATTTCAACCACGCTTTAAGACACAATTGAAAATAAAAGAGGATAAAAGAATACAATTTGGCTCTCCTATCTTCTGTGAAAAACAATTTCACGGATTTCAGAAACATGCATCGTACCCGCCCGGAGTTATTTGGCGACTGTTGATTTCTTCCCGAGCGTCACGTGATGACGAGATGTATCGTGTTGGCATGCGTGCACGCGCGACGGTAAACAAACAAATTACAGTCACGTCCTGCATACCGCCAGATCCGTGCGGGCGGCTTAAAAAAATTACATGCCATTTCCCGCCAGTACCCGCCAATCTGTAACAGAAAAAAAATCTCTTTCGTTTTCAGTTCCTAAAAATTGAAGAAAAACGCAGCTGAGGACAACGTCTCTGAGTCTAAGCCACTTTTATTCTCAGAATTGATCGTGGTATTGGACATTTGGCACGTGATCGAAGACAAAAATCCCCTATTCCCGTCCCGTTTGCACTTCACCTCACACACACCCGTGCACCACAGCGAGGCCCGGTTTGCGTACGGCTTGTTTGTTTTCGCGCTCCTCGTCTTCGTTTGTTTAGGTGAGCATCCTAGGCGTGAATTCCTGTTTCAGATTCCGAAAGCACCATCGCCTTTCGCCAGAGCCCGCCCCAGCACATTCCGAGGCTTTCGTACATTTAAGTATATTCGAGTTGCATGGAAATCACTTGCACTGGCTGCTTTTGATACACGGGACTCGATAAAAACCGGCCCCTTTGCCAGTGAAAACACGTGCTGACATAGCGCACGTCTGCTGTTTGAAACACCAGATTTCACAGCACAAGACCCCCCGGAACGTTTGAAGAAACAGTTTGCATCAGACACTTCAGAAAAAGACTCTTTCATCGAATTCCCCTACCTAAGAGCTTGCTCAGATCTTCGCTTCGCCTTATCCCAAAGACCCCTTCTTGTCTCCCAAGAACAACAAATATCACATACACAACGGCGTCTTATAAACACACCATCCAGCAAGCATGTCGCATGAATATTCCACCACACATGGCCGGTCGTTATCGGATATACCCAACCGCCGAACCTCGTCGCAGCTGAGACGGGCGCTCTCGTCGATCTCCACAAACCTTGCGGCCACGCGGGTGTCCAAGCCCGAGGAAAACAAGCGCAGGCGCCATGACACGCGGGACGCTGGCCAAGAGAACGAGCCATTGAAGAACTTGAGCTCGTCCGTGCTGAAGCCGGCGTTCTCAGAAGGCCTTCTAATACGCCAGCACTTCGATTCAATCCCGCCAAGCGTACGCGACGTCACAGACTCAGAAGAAGAGAACCGCACTCCACGTCTGGTATACTCGGACGCACTCAACCAAAGCAAATCGGAGACACAAGCACGGTCAATCAAGACTGCGGAGGTGCCCCATACCAGGCGGTATGATGAGCTTGAGGTTGAGTCCATTGAGGAGAATCACATTCACGAGAACGAGGATGATGAGGACAATGACGATGAGGAGGAAGATGAGGAGCAGGATGACATCGAGTACTTGGCGCAGCAGCAGCCCCAGGAGCCAAAGTGGAGCAGGTCGATCTTTGACGAATTGAAGTACGTCATGTGCAAGTACGCGGACACAACCATGGATGAGAACGACGAAGATACATATGATGTGGCAATGGTGGCGGAATACGCCCCAGAAATCTTCAACTATCTACATGAGCTCGAGCATAAATTGTCACCTGACGCAAATTACATGAACGATCAAGACGAGTTGAAATGGGAAATGCGGTCCGTCTTGGTGGACTGGGTCGTGCAAGTACACCAGAGATTTAACTTGCTTCCTGAGACATTGTACTTGACCATCAATTATATCGACCGCTTTCTTAGTCGACGCAAAGTGTCGTTGTCGCGGTTTCAGTTGGTTGGTGCTGTCGCTCTTTTCCTCGCCGCTAAATACGAGGAGATCAATTGTCCTACAGTGCAAGAGGTTGCGTATATGGCAGATAATGCATACACGGTTCAGGAGTTTCTCAAGGCAGAGCTGTTCATGATTGGAGTGTTGGAGTTTGAGATGGGATGGCCCGGCCCAATGTCGTTTCTTAGACGAACATCCAAGGCCGATGACTACGATTACGAGACGAGAACATTGGCCAAATACTTCTTGGAGATCACTATAATGGACCACCGGTTTGTAGCCTCGCAGCCGTCTTGGCTTGCAGCGGGCGCACACTATCTCCTGCGAAAGATGCTCAACAAGGGGGCTTGGACGGAACGCCATGTCTTCTACTCAGGCTACACCGAAGAACAATTGAAGCCATTGGCAAGAATCTTCATGGAAATCTGTTCGAATGCCGAAACCAACCACAAGGCCATCTATGAAAAGTACCAGGAGCGCAAGTATAGGCGGTCATCTCTCTTTGTCCAGGAGTTCCTTCGAGCGATGCGCCAAGGAGAGGAGTGAAAGGGAGACGTCTGATGGAGAAGATCCGAGACGTATCGGCGCGAGACAGGATGGAGCCACTCGCATACTTACACATCATATTTACACATCATATTTACATTTACCAGGCATCACGCTAGTGGCAAATGCTCGAAGCACAGCACTCGTGGTGTCCTGGATCCATATGCATAAGAAAGTCGTCTTGAACATTTTATGGGGGGAGGGAGGCTGTATTGACATGACTGGAACAAGAAAGCATCAAGCGAAAAGAAACCGAAATAGAAGAGTTAAATAATGGCCAATATCACGAAATGTCCATGAATCTCAGGGGCTCTTTTATTGGCGTTCTATTTTTTCTCGTTTGTTTTCATCAAAGTTCCTAAAATCTCCTTGAAGACTATGGTCACGTGACACGCGCAGGAGGAGCGAAAAAAAATCTACCCTTGTACTGCGGGGTCCATCTTCAGAACCATCACGAAAACACTCCAAAACATCACCAGTTTTTTCCCGAAAAATTTCCAAAAACTGACCACAAATACCTCAAAATGTCCAGATTCATCTCCCGTGTTGCGCTTGCTGGTGTCTGTAGAGCTGGGCTCCCCCAATTGGCCAGAAGAGCCGTGGTGCCTCAGATGACCAGAAATTTTAGTGCCGGTCTTATTTACCGCCAGAAAACCACCAGCCAACTTGCGGAGATCGTGAAGTCCGAGTACAAGGTCGCGGTCGCCGTGGACAACGAGTTGGAGCCCGAGCAAGAGCAGTTTTTGGCCGACAGCGGGTTCTCTGTTGTTGAAAACTCGTGCGACTCCAACGTCGAATTGTGCAAGAAAATGCCCTCTGGCGAGGAAATCCGGGTGTTTTTCGACATCGACGAGGTGTCGGACGTGCAGCTTGGCGCCCCAGACTTTGGTGCCGAGGAAGGCATCGAGGGTTTGGAGGACAAGGAGCAGTTTGACGAGGAGCTCGACCAATTTGAGAGCACCTTCGCCAACGTCAAGGTGTTTGTGTCGAAGCCCGAGTCCAACGACGGACTCTTCTTCAACTTGATGTTGCAGAACTCCGAGGAGGAGTTGTTCGTAGACTACTTCAACTACAAGCCCGATGCGGCGAAGTTCTTGGCCCAAGTCAAGGAACAAGGCACCTTCATGGGTGCGGCCGAGTACCAGGGCCCGCAGTTCTCGAACTTGGACGAGTCGTTGCAACTTGCGATGGAGAACTACTTGGAGGAGAAGGGCATCAACGAGGACTTGGCCGACTTCATTTTCGCGTACTCTGAGGTCAAGGAGGAGTCTGAGTACAGGAGCTTGTTGGCCAACGTGTCCAAGTTCTTGCAGAACTAAGGGGGTGCATTTCCCGTATTTTTCAGGCGCCAGAGGCCTCCATCCCATGGCACAGCGGACGAGAGAGACTCGTATGTTATATTGCGGCGGCCCCGCCTGAGTCTTGTTCATAGTTACATCGTCTGTACATAATCAATCGGCCCGATGGGCGTATTTTCAAATAGGATGCCTGGGTGCACAGTCATTTGCCCCGGAACCCGACGTGAAACTGTTATCAGGTATGTCAATCTATTCGAACCGAAATCTAGTCACCTGGATCAGCAAGAAGATCAGCAAGAAGATCAGCAAGAAGCAGAACAACATCACGAGGAGTACGGCAGCGGCTGAGTTAGTGGCATTGTCCATAAATGAGGACCGATGTGCACACCTAGTAAAGTTGTTTAACCGTTTGGGCCTCGAGGTGAAAAAAAAGGGACTACACTATACGTAGATAACCAGGCGGAGATTGCATGTTGCCAGACTAAGTCTTTATCCCACGCTAGAAAATTAGTGGACATCAAGATGAAGTTGATCAGAAAAAGAATCACTTGGAATGAATATGTGTTGGGTTACGTGAATTCGGCCATGAACATTGTATGTCTTTTTATTTCTTTTCTTTTGTTTCTTTTCTTTTTTTGATACATCCATTGATTAAACGCATTGTATTGGTCTGCTTCTTGGAAGAGATATTCAGGGTATCAGCCAGAAATTCAAAGCACGAAGAAGAAAGATCTCAAAACCTGGATGGTCAAGATCAGAGATCCTCACTACCTAAGAATATCTCTGTTCCTGAGCTTTGGAAGCTCCAAAGTCTTCACCACATTGAAGCGAAAAGGAATCATTAAACCAGGTTAAAGGGGAAGAGCTTTAAACTATAAAGCTTATGTATGAGGCATGGTCATGTATCTAGATAACGGACTTGGAATGCAGAAATCATGAGCCGGACCCGAGCAACGGGAGTGATGATTATGGTATGATCTTGTTCCCTTGGGGTTTGAGGCGACTTGGGATATACTTCAAAAATCATAGCAAGAAGGCGGCGACTCATACTCTGGGGTACGTGAGCTCTTAATCTTCAATTGAAAATTTTGATGTTTCGTCGAAGGAAAGCTATCTAAGCTCATGATCAGAAAATCTTTTCTAATAAGAATTCAAATGCTATGCTACTCCGAACAAACTTTTCCACTCGAATCGCCCTCTCTATCGATTTCGAAGTACACGGTGGAAGTTTGAGTACGCCAACTTTAAGAATACTAAATGGAGCAACTCACGTGCAAGATTCCGAATTTGTCATATGATTAGGACCCATGAATGTTCATATACAAGTTTTGTGTCAATACTTAGACTAGGCTCCTGAGGGCTGGCGCTCTCACCGTGAAATCCCGGGTCATATCAAAGACTCCATGCGATTGCACCTTTCTATACACGTTTTATATTCGTAATATTATCCGTTACATCAAGGAATTACAAGTTTGTGTTGATATGGTGTGCAAAACGGTATTTAAGTGTGTATATTTTTTCTATTGTGAGAGAACTGTTGACGAACTACACCAATGCAAATACTCTCAGGTGATGACATTCTTAGAATAGAGACCAGGTGGGGCCCTGGGGTCATACGCCAAGCTCACATTCTCAGAATTCGAATGATGAAACATTATTTAAGAACATGTTGGATCAAGTAGACCAGCCATTGAGGAAAAGTGCCACCTAAACGTTTCCACTGGCCTTCCCTGTCCTCAAGTACGATGTCTCTTCTCATAAGACCACCTACCCAAATACGCCGCCTCACACTGGCCATTAATCTCTCAAATGTCTCATAAAATTCCTATACACATCCCACAAACGGCCCAATAAAAGACACCCATCTAGAACTCGCCAAAGGGGTCCTCGGACTCCTCCAACAGCATCTTCTTGCCCTGGCCCGCCATTCTCATCGCCGCCATTTCCCTGGAGGCGGCCTGCTTCTGCACCTTTCTCGTCATTTTCTCGATCTCCGCCTCGGCGTCCACACCGTCCTTTTCTGCGTACTGCATGACCAATCTTCTTCCAAGCAAGTGCACGCCGGTCAACAGGTCCATGGCACTTTCCGCCTCCTTCATCATGGAGTACTCGACAAACGCAAACCCACGTGCGGACTTGTCGAACTTCTTGGGCACACGCACGGACTTGACCTGGCCGTACGCGCCAAAAAGCTCGAGCACGTCTTTCCGGGACGCCTCGAACGGAAGGTTCTTGATGATGATCTTGGCCGATTTCGTCGACTTTTCGGCCTTGGAGGCACTTGCGGACTTCTCGTTGCCGGACTTCCGGTGCGACAATTTCAACTGTACTCTATGGCCTTCCAAAGGCGTATTATCTAGTACTCGAATCGCCGCCTCTGCGGTCTCTTTCGTTCTGAACTCCGCAAACCCGAAACCCATACTCAACACACCACCGGCGTTTTTCGGGTCCGGTTTCGTTTTCACGAGAGCCACCGCAAACCCGGGGATCTTCTCGAAAAAGGCACTCAAGGTGGCGGTGGTGGTGGCGAAGCTCAAGTTCTTGACGAAAACAGACACTGTGGGCCCCGCCTCGAGCGTGTCGTCGTCGCTGTCACGTGCCTCATCGGCCAACACATCTGCCGCAGAAACCTTGGCATCGACCGCCTTTTCACTTTCGTTTTCGACATCGTTTCCGGCTTCAAGCTCGCCGGATTCGGCAGACGTGGGCTCTCTTACGAACAAATCCTTGGGGCCCTTCTCCAAGTATAGAATGCTCTTTTTAAACATGCGGTATGCCAATTTCGTGAACGCTGCACGCCCACTGGGAGCGTCTCTGAACTCCACAATGGCGATTGTTCCCGAAGGAGGCATGATGACTCTTTTCAATGCACCGTGTTCTGAAAACAACTCGCCGATTTCGGAGCTCGAGGTTCCGTGGGGGAAGTTCTTCACCAACACGACTCTATCGTCCCTTTCCTTCTGGTCAAACGTGGTAAGATCGACGCCTCGATCCTCGAAAAACTTACGGACATCGCCGATCACGTGGGCCTCGGCGAGGGCCTGTTTCACCGCAGATGATGAGTTCTGAGGGTCAATCAACTGCACTTTCGAGATGCCCAACTTGGCCGCCACCGAGTCGAGAACGGCGTCGCTGTTCATATAAAGCGAGTTCCAGTTGAACTGCAATTTCGACGCTTGGGCCTTTTTCTTGAGTTCTCGTTGTTTTTTAAGGGGAAGATTCTTCAATGCAAACTCATCTAGCCTGTGGTCCTTCTTGGCGTCTCCCGCCAAAATATGCAAGAGTCTGCCCTGGAAAATCTGCTTATCCAAGTTTCTGAACGCTTCGACGGCGTCCTGGGGGTTCTGGAACTGCACATACACGAATCCCTTGGACTTGCCTGTCCTCGTGTCGACTGCAATATGCACTTCCAGAAGGGGCCCGTAAGGCTCGAAAAGCTCGCGGAAATCGTCTTCCGATGAGTCGTAGAGGATGTTCCGGATGAAGAGACGGCCTGTTTGAAGAAGTTTTTCCTCGGTGACCTCCTCGGGTGATTTGGAAGCCACGGGGGTTCGCGTCACGTGACCGTGGCTCCGGTCCAGGGTTCTGCCTGCATCATTGGAGTTTTCAATGGAGTCCTCATTTGACTTCCCACTCTGCGTTTCAGTCTTTGCATTGGACAGTTTCTCGGGGGTTTCAGAAGTCTCAGAGGGTTCTGGCGCGTTTTCAGACATACGGATTCTTCTCAGCTTGAGCCAGTCGAGGTCAGACACGTTTTGGTCACGTGCAAGGTCTCCGTTTTCGTCATTTTCATCATTTTCATCAAGAACTTCGGATTTCTTTCCAAAAGATTCGTGTTCACCCGGACTTCCACTAAGAGGAATCATCTCCTCGTCCTCGTCGTCTCCTCCATTTCTACCCTGGAAATCATCATATTCATCGTCACTCTCGGCATCCTTTGCCTGCACGACGTTGTATTTTCCATCGAGAAGTGCTCCTTCGCCTCCTTCCGATTTATCCCTCGTTACTATCCCATCTTTTTCGTTTAAAGCATCCTCTAAGGCCTTGGTAGAGGGAGCACCTTTTCCATCAGCCAAAGCATCGTTTTTCCAGGACTGCACCTGGGCCGAGGGCTTCAACGTTTCAATAAACTCCAGCAATTTCGGGTTGGCGGCGATTTCCTGGTCCAACTTCGACTTGCGCTCGAGCTTCTGTCTCTTGTATTGCTCCTGTTCTTCTTTCTGGCGCACAAGTCGTTCCTCCTTCTCGGCCAAGCGGAACTCGGCCAACTTTCTCTTTTCTCTGATGGCTTTGGGCACGGAGGGGTCCGAAAACGTTTTCGCCAAGGAGACGTCGATCTTCGCGGTATCGATGAACGTGCGGTTGAAATAGTTCACTGCGTTTTCTGCGTCTGAAATCGACTTATAGCCGATAAACGCAAACTGCCTGGACTCGCCATTGCGTTTTTTCATGAGCTTCACATCGGTCACGTTCCCCTCTTTGCTGAAGTGGTCCTTCAATCTGTCCTCGGTGAGGTACTTGGGAAGATTCTTGACAATAAGACGAGACATGGTCTATCTGTAGGGTATCTGGTGGTCTTTGGTGTGATGTGTTGAGTATTAGAGAGTCTTTGCAAAATCGTGGATATTTTCAATTTCTACTTTCTCCCGAAGTTTTTTAACTTCGTCAATTCAGAAAAATTGGTGAAGACTCGATTGATATATGTGACTGGAGAGGAGCTTAGAAAAGATCAACTGGCTTCGCGATGAGCCCGATGAGGCCCGTAATCGAAGCGCACCGGATATCGCATATGCAGTACTCCTCTATGACGGTCGCGTACTGTTGGAATTTGTGACAACTGTTGTGTTAAGTGCGTTATCACAGGCTAGATTCGTTTATTGTATTCACCTTAGCGTATGGAAGAGGAGAGAATATTCTATGCGTTGTCCTTTCTTCATGTCCGAGGAGCAAGACCCATGGTCGTGTGCGGTTCAGCTTTAGTCCGATCGTAAGATGTATGTCTGGAACTGCATACTCCAAACACGTACTAACTCCGAGATTTCAGGCGTATGATCCGCATATGTGTACTGCACACAGAATTTGGCAGGAAGTCTATTCCATATTTTCCCTCTTCAAAGACTCATCTGACATCCATATAGACAGATTGATCGAGATGAATACTACCATGTTCAGTCCGTCCTTGGACTTGGAAAATGCCAGGATCCTGCCTATAGAAGTCATCGGAGAGGTGAGGGTTTCGGAGTTGCCCGCGCTCATTGACAGAATCCAGATCTACTGTCCCTTTGAACGAACAGAAACCCTAACCACCAATAATGGCTGGTCGGAGAAGCCGGAGAGGGACATGATCTGCAAACTGTCGCTGGGGGGCACGGATGTGTACAAATGCAAAAATCACGGCGATGCAAAAAAGATCGGGCAAAATACACGGAAAATGAGACGACTAAGCATTGGGACAGCCTGTCAGGCGTGCATTTCAATCCAGTTTCCGGAAGGTTACGAACACAATTCCGACGGCTCTATCAACGTGGAAGATTTCAAGAGCGATCTCGCCACGGTCACGTGGTACTACCAGCATAACCACGCCATCGATCCCGTTGAAATGAGTGATCACAAGTGTCCGCTAAGAACTCGCAAGCTTCTCCAATATGTGTCTATTGAACACAAATTAACGAGAGAGTACGCTGGGTCCAAAAGATTGAAGTTTGCCTTCCAAAACCCAAGCAGACTCCAACTCCTCAGACACTACCACATACAGTACCTCCAACACGCGTTTCTTCTAGAAATGGCTCGAAAACACAGCAATGTATCGAGAAGTATGGAACTCTGGGCCCAGCAAATCAAGGCGGAAAACGGGTTCGCGGAGTTCCTGGTCCATTCGTCTCCTCCACTAAACGAAGACACTACTTCTAGAACGAAAGATGAAGTGACTTCAATTCTCGAAGAGAAAAAGACATGGTCCTTTATATTCATGACGAGCTGGCAGCTGGAGACACTCAAGAAAAACGGAGACCTTATCTGTCTCGAATCATCTTATAATGCATGTATGGGCCTCGAGGATACTCGCGATACCGGATATACCGAAAGGGTACATTTGTACACGATCACAAGCAGAAACCACGAAACCAGAGAAGCTGTGCCAGTGGCGTTCATGCTCACCAACTCGATCAGTGCGCACGTGACTGCCGGGTTTCTCAAAAAAGTACGGGATTTCTCGGGAATCCACCCGAAACAAGTGGTGATCGACAATGAAGACACGGAAACACAGGCCGTGAGAGCAGTGTGGGGCGACCAGATCCAGATTGTGTATGCCCGAATACGCGTCTTGAAGGCGTTCGCGAGAAGCAGAAAGGGCCAATCAAAGACAGAGAATATCGCACCCAGAGAGAAAGTGGGCCAGGCATGGGACGACTTCCACAAGGTTCTTCAGTGCACAACGGCGAGGAACGGTGGAAAGAAGATTTCATTGTTCCTTAAAAAATACGAAAAGGTCCCTGAACTCATCGAGTTTGCCGAGGACCACTGGTTCACGATGAGTGATTACATTTTGCCCCGAGGAGATCTGGCAGTCTCGCATCTCGCCAAAACGCCTGAATTCCTCGGGTTGTGCCGAGCTGTGTTCATGGACATCTTCTTCAAAGAATGCCGGACCCACACCCCCGATTTGCTTCTCTATAAGCTTGTGGAACATGTCGTGCCCAAGTATAGGGGTCATGAGCGCCGGGTGTTTCAGAAACGAAAACGGCAGAAGCACGAGCGGGAAGACAAGTTTGTGAGGATCGAGAAGGTTGCGAGGGATGGAACGCTTACGAGGGACGAAAAGCTTGCGCGAGACGAAAAGCTTGCGAGGGACGAATCCTACCAATTGCTGTCGCCAGAATTGCGCGAACGGGTGGAGCTTGTTGGTCCGGGCCTGTTTACTGTGGCCTCCATTCTGAAGAAATCCGAGAAAAACAGGGTGCTTCTCAATCCGACCCGAGACCACTTCTCAACATGTACGTGCCTTCGGTTCACCATGACGCAGGTCTTGTGCGAGCACATTTTCATCGCGAAAAGATGGGTTGGCTTGAAAGCAAAAGAAGGTGACATTTGCAACGGCTACTTTTTCAGCAAGCAGGAGGATCCTGTAGTGTTTGATGTCCTAGATGCGTTGCAGATCGAACTTTCGGATCTGAGGAAAGACCAGCCGTTCGAGGAGCCAAAGGACCAAGAGATGGAAGAAATGGACGATTTGGAGGCTTCACAAGATTCGGGAGTTTCCGAAACTTCAGAAGCACCCGAAGTCGTAGAGGTTTCCGAAGCTTTTGAAACTTCGAAAGTTGCAAAAGTTCAGGAGAGGTCGGAAGTTGAGGAGAGTCCGGAAGTTGAGGAGAGTCCGGAAGTTGAGGAGAGCTCGAAATCTCAGGAGAGCTCGGAAATTCAGAAGAGCTCGAAATCTCAAGAGCTTTCTAAAATCCTCAACCTTCCAGTGATCGCAAGCATTGCAGAAATGTCTAACAACCCAGCGATTCCAAAAATCACCGTTCCTCATAAACTGAAGACCCCGAAAACCGCCGTTCCAGGGAATCCGAAGAAATCATTGCCTCCCAAAGTCGCCGCAAAGGTTGCATTGGTTCCGCTTGCGCCAAAAGTGGTTCCACTTCCACAATTTGTGCCAGGACCGGAACTCACACTTCCACGCATTTCGAAGATAGAAAAAGCAGAGAGAGAGAAAAAGACAAGGACCTTAAAGGCATACCACAAAGTCCGACGCCTGCACCTTGCGAAAGATGGAAATGCCGGCCAGGCAAAGAACCCAGATATCAATGTGTCTACCATGATTGTGAAGACTACTCCAGGAATGAAACCGGAACCTGCACTTGGAAAACCGTATAACGGGAATGTGGAAAAGAACGGGTCTCCAGAAATGAACTACACCTCTCAGTTGCAAAAGGAAACGCAGGAAGTGCAACGGCAGAGAGATGAGTTGCATAAACAGAGGGAGAAATTGCGAGAAGAGGAGCAGAAGTTAAGAAAGGAAAAGGAGGATATCAAGAGGGTCAGAGACGGACTAGCGGGCTCATTGGCGGGGAAATTGGCCAGTGTGCAGAACATCCTTAGAGAGAGTTCCATCGAGCTGTTGTTCAAAGTGAACTGTCTCATCGATAAGTTCTGTGACGAGTTTCTTGAGATGTATGAACAGCATAATGGAGTGCAGGGGAGTTGAGTTGACGGGAATCTTGAACCCTTTGATTTTGGAAGTTCTTCAATAGCCATGCTGGGAAACAAGAGAGATCAGTCAAACAAACAGGTCATCTAGCATACTTCATCTTCCTGCGTTCTTTTCTTATGTGAACAATTACAATCACGGATTCAGCTTTAAACACGACTGATGTAAAGATATTCTTGTACATCTACACGCTGCCCCGCATACGTTTACTGTACTGTTCTATCGAATCTATCTCAGCACACTCTGTTTCTTCGTGTGTGTTTCTTGGTTCTCTTGCAGCTGCCTTAGAACTTGTATTTCTTGTACACGTGGTCCTTGATATAGTCCAACTCGGCCAAAATACAGGAGATCTCGTCCTGGCCAGAGGGTAAATGATGTTTCCGAAGATGTTTCGTTTTTTGCTTCGTTGTTTTTTTTGAAAGTCCACCTTACTGACATTGCCACAGATATCGGGGCCATACATGCTCTTGGACCTGGAACGACGAGAAAACGACAACGGGTAAAGGTCAGATGATAGTTGGAGGTACGCTCCTCCACAAGTCACGCCCTCCTGGAACTTGACTTCGAACTGAATCACCAAATCCTTGATATTGGCATTTTTTTTTTTTTGTTTTCTGTGAATCCATTGATCAAAGGAGAGCTCAAAAGTTGCCTTCTAAGCCCAGAACTGTACAGTTATACATGAAACCTTTAACCCATTTCGAGGTCCCATCTCACGAATCGCCTACCATGATTCCGACCTGACCTCAACTTCGTGTTGAAATTAGCTTTGTCAACTCCCCAAAGGATGAATCGCTTTCCACGATTTAGTAATCTGCCTAGGAAGTAATTAAAACTCTTTGTATAGCGTGCCATCTTTAAGCAAGGGCAATGTTAATCTTCTCTATATTTTTGAAATTGACAGATGTACTAACTATCGCGGACTTTATGAAAGTTATGGGTAACTTCTTGGAAATGGCGAAGAAACGGGCCTCTGATGCCATGAAAACCCCTCTTTCTCCAGAAAATCCAAGATATTTGTATGCCTCTTTTAACTTCCACTTTCCGTTATACGGAGACCTGTTGATCTTCAGAGCAGACGAAACCACCCATCCGAAATCGGCGAAGTCTGAGTCTAAGAGATATTTGAGAATTGAACTTTCAGCAAGCAAATTCACTAAAAATTCACACATTGCGGCTGGAAATCTCCTGCAGAAACAAGCCGCCATATATGCAATTTCTAGGCTGAAGATATCGCTGTTTTTGGTCGAAGGGATCTAGAGCGTAAAGATACACTACTGGAATGGAGAGACCTGGTGCATTTTGCATACGACAGATTTTTAATGCCCATGTACGGAGAATATGCAGTAAGAGGAACCTATGTACTAGAAGAATGGGACGGGGTAGGATGATCGGCCCCTGTTATATTACTTATTTTGTGAATTGATTTTCTCTTTTTGTGTTGAAACAAATAGGGGGTATATCGACAACGGGTGCATATGAAAGTAGAGAAATAAAAAAAAAACTTGATGTACACGGCTGCAGGCCCTGAACAGCTGGAAAGTGGTTGTGAAAAAAATGATCTAAGTGCCAGTAACAACCCCCGAGTTGTATGGAAACTAAAAACACTCATGATGTTATTAGGCGTCTGAAACACCAACGATCTTGATGTGTTCTCCGAATGCAAAAATTGAATGCTAGAGTTCATGTATACTTCCACATACTCTGGGTGCCCTCTCATTGGATTTCTCTCCAGATAGCTACCACTTCAACACCTTGCCCAGCAAGATTCCCACTTCGTTTCTCCGATTCCTCGATATGAGTGTTTTTCTGTTTTTCTGCTTTCCAGTGAACTATCCCCACCGAAAGTGCTTGGTTTTCACAGTTAGGATCTCCTCGTAGGTGATTTTGATCGGGCGAGCACCGATGCAAGTGGAGCCAAAGCGGATGGAGAAATCGGCACAGAGCTCAAAGCACTCCTCGCCATGGAACAGTAAGGTCTTTGTGAACCTTAGCCCGGAGATATTTTGCAAGAGAAATCCCGGTTGCGGCTTGTCCCACAATACTAGCATTCTCGCAAGGTTGAACCCCAAGTACTCTGCGCCTTCGGTTACCTTTAAGAAACCTTTTTGCGTATACTCGTAGCTGGAAAATCGATTTCCAGCAAAGACACCCCCATCTTGGACAAGGATATCTATATGCACCGGCTTCTCATCTAGCTCAGAGATATATAGATAGCCTGGCCGTGTGCGCCTTGCGGCTAGTGCCAAGAAACTACATAAAAGAAGTCTCCAGTGTCTCATGCTTATTTCTTTTTTTTTTTTGCTTTATATTATATTCAATTTGAAAAGAGGGAATGGTGGTTGTGCTTCGGACTGGGGAATACTTATAGAAGCCTTTCGTGTGTTTTATCCCTGATCCTTTATGCTTTATTCTTTAGCACCTGCAACTTTGCCAGATTACTTCGCCCATTTCAGGTGGATACCCCATCGAAATCTGGCTGTGCTTATAAAAGCAGGCGATGTTGAGTTCTAGTGTTTTCTCAATTAATTGCACTTCAGTTCTTGCTATTGTCTCTTTCTGAGACCTTGTGATCGGTTTTAAGTGCGGGGAAGTCTGATGAATTGTATATCAGTATATCATTGGAAAGGACAGGAACGTGCCCAGCCGTTGAAGAGAAGGGCCAGCCTTTGAAAAGAAGGACCAGCCGTTGAAGAGAAGAAACATGCTTAATATAACCACTGTATGTATTATTAAGTGATTTAGTTGCTGATGTTCGAAATTACAGTTTGGGGTTTCGATTGTGTTTTCAGGGGCTCTGTATTGTATAATGAGCTTTGAATTTCTCAAGCCATGTATGTGATATTTGATATTTTCCCTGAATTTATGAATACATATTATGTTCCAGATCTTAGAGGCCACCTCTTCTGCACTAGGAAAACTTCAGTTTTGGAGACGCTTCATGCATACCCAAAGCAGTTTCTATCGAATTGCACAAGGTTCACGAATTCTGTGCATATCTATCTGGTATTATTGTGCTGTTTTAAGGTCTATTGAATTCTATGAATCAGAAGCTTTCAATTATTGTTCTTAGTCGGAAGTTCTTCCATAACGTATGTGAAATTAACGGGTTCGCAAATTCTCAATTTGACTAGATTTTCCCTTCAATCCATAGAAGGAGAAGGACCCCTGGGACCCTCCATATTCATCTTGGTGGATCCATGTGTGTTTCTGGGCGAGCATTGCTGAATCTCAGATACAACAAGGTAATCATTGCACTTGGTTTAAGTAGTAAACGATACGCTAGATTCTCAAGTCAAAGAATCGCTCAAGTAAAAAAGAATCATAATTCGGCATTCTATACGTCACTTACTAAAAACTAGATTGGGATCCTCTGGGCCTCTGAGTTCGAGGATGTAGAACGTCGGAAAGTTTTCTTATTTTTTTCTTTTGGTAAAATGATAGAAGCCCGTCATAAATTCACCACTCCCTTTCAACACATTCATACTTCGAAGCTGAGTTCGGAAATTTTGGCACGAGAACCAATATGAGTAATGAAATGTAACTATTTCTTCTGATCGACCTCAGCCATTGTATATCAATTACTACCATACTTGCGAGTGCCCGATATGAATAAACATTTAGATGAATTCTGCTTTCAAAAAACTAAATTCTAGAGTTCTATAGAGTGTATAAAAAAAGTGTATATGGACAAAAGTGATAATGAAAATTGATCAATTTCAAATGAGGACAATACAAGACTAGTCTAAAGAACCATCTCCACCAAGGATTCTCACAATTACTATTGAGCTTGGAAAGTACCTTTCGAGCTCCCGTTTAATCAATGGACCTAACAAAAACAAATATAAACGAACGAAAGAAAACATCAACAAAATAAAAAAGAATTGAACCCCGCTTTTCCAATCAACCTCAACTATTGTATACACTCCCCCTCGCTTTTCGACCTGCACACCAACCTCCACGCTCGCCGTTTTTGCACCCAAACCTCCGTCCTCTTCATCACCTTTCACCCCACAAAATACCAAAACACACAGTTCCCACTTATACAGAGATGGAGCTCCTCACACATCTAGGCCTTTCCCTTGGCCCGGACCCCTCGGTCCGCCACGTGCTCTGCGTCACGAGGGCCGTGCTTGTCTGCAGTCTCCTCCTTCTCCTCCTCATAGTATACCACCTCGTGGTCCTCTTATCAATCGCAATGTCATACATCACCCCTCTTTTGGCCGAAAAGTCTGCCCGCTGGTACGCCCAGCGGTTCTGGCACGTGACCGCGTCCTTTGTGCAGTTCAACGACGTCACGCTTTTGGTCACGGGCGCCAAACCCGTGCCGGAACTGGCCGTGGTTGTATGCAACCACCAGTCGCTCACGGACTACTTTTTTCTTGCGCATTTGGCGCAGAACTCCACCGGGGGCATAGTCCCGGAAATCAACTTCTTCACGTGGTACGCGGTCTGGCAGATTCCGACGCTCCGGACGTTGTTGAACGTGCTCTTGTGCGACGAAAACTGGGAACTCTCCCGGCTGCTATGCAGGTCGACGTTTCTGGCGGTGCTTTCCCGGGATTCTCCTCAGTGGGTGGTTGTTTTCCCCGAGGTCAACATCTGGACGCCCGCTGCCGCGTACCTGCAGCGGCTCCAGGCGCAGAAGTACTGTCTTCCGCTCTACGACCACACGTTGTACCCGAGATATCCCGGGCTCATGAATGTGGTTAGTTCATTGGGAAGCAGGGCCAGCATCAAGTTTTCCCATGTGTACAACGTCACGATCTTGCATCACGGGAGAAAACCGCCGTCTCTTCTACAGCTTTTTGCGTCCACGGAGAAAATCGTGGTCACTATCGATGTCAAGGTGATACCTCTTAGTAGTGTTCCTAGGAGAAAGGCGAGGTTGGAACGGTGGTTGGAAAAGACATGGCTGGACAAGGATAGGCAGTTAGGGGTGATGAAGACCCGGGCAAAGCAGACTAGGCCAAAGCAGAAGGTTTCCAGAAGTGTTTTGGACATACCGATATCGAGATTTATCCCTGTTAATCAGAAGAAGAAAAGTGCTCGGAAAGTTCTGCCTAATAATGGTGGCGTCCTTTGAAATACCCCCGATCTCCAATTCCGCTGAAAAAATGAAAAAATGAAAAAAAGGGAAAACTCCACCCGCTCACTCGCCCTGCATCACGTGGATGGGCAAGCTCTTGATGATCGAGTGCTGCTTCTCGTCGCGCTCGATCCTATAGAAGTTGTCTACAAACCGGTCGCCGTTGATGTGGTTCAAGAACTTCTCGTCGTGCGTGATCACAATGAGCTGGAAGTTCTTCTGGTTTTTCCGGAACTCGATGATATTACTAAGAGCATTCGCAAGCGACTCGGCGTTCTCCACATCCAAATTGGTCGTGGGCTCGTCAAGCGCGATCATGCCGCAATTCGACCCGAAACATTCCGCAAGGGCCAACCGGATCAAAATGCTCGTCAACACCTTCTGTCCCGCCGAACACCGGCCCCGCATATCGAGCTCGGAGCTTCTCTTGTACATGACTACACGGTAGTTGTACGACCGGCCGCGTGTCTGGGTGGTGACGTCGCACTTGATCTCGATGCTGTCGATGTCCGTTCCCCTATACGTCTGTGTCCAGAGTTCCCGCAAGATCCGGTTGATCTCGTCCATCTTCATGCTGTGGTACTTCATGATCGCGTTATCTAAGGCTTGGGAGTACGTCTGGAGGTCTGTGGACACAAGGAGATTGGTCTGGAGCTTGATCCACTCGCTGTGGTAGAGCTTGTCCACGTCCTGATACTCTGTGTTGAGCTCGGTCTGGAGACTCGCGATCTGGTCCTTGATCTGTTTCACCTCGCCCACTTTCCCGTAATGCTGTTCATTGAGGGCGGAAATCTGGTTTCTGAGACTCTTCGACTTCAACTGGTACTGCTCCTTTTCCCTCTCTGCGTTCTCGATATCCATTTCCGCAAGTTGGTTTTCCTGGTTCTGCAACTGGTTCTCGGTATCCCTGAGCTCCAAGTTGTCGCGGATATTTCTCTCAGTCGATGCGGCGTCGTTCACAAAGTTCTGCAACTCAGCAGCCTGTTTTTCCTTTTCCCGTTTGAGTGCTTCGAGTTCTTCCATTTTACTCTTAGCTGCGGCAAGCGCTTCTTCGTTTTTCGATACGAGGTCCAGGTCAAACTCCTCAAAATGACTCACCTGCTCAAAGAGTGTTTTGAACTGTTCATACTCCTTCTTGGCGTCGTCAAAAGCTTTTTGTCTGGTTCTTTCGGACTCGTCGCATTCTTTTACAATCTCGTCGAGCTCCAGTTTCTTCAAGTCCACTTGGCCCCGCAGTTCGGAGATAAGCTTGTGCAACGCCTCTCTCTTAGTCTCTAGATCGGATTCCTGGCTCTGCAACTCGGTGATTTTCTGCTTGATGCTCGCCGTTTCGCTCAACAAAAGCTGCATGTTGCTGATCGCAAGCTCCTTGTCTTTGACCTCATATTCGAGTTTCGAGAGCTCCTTCTGCCGAGCATTACCCTCCTGAATAGCATCGGCCACACTTTGACGGAGATTCTTGATCTCGAAGTTCTTCTGCTGCTGCTGTTTTTGGAGCTCGTTTCTCGACACCGACGACACGCCAAGCTCGCTGAGTTCGTCCTCCAAATCGGAAAGCTGGGTGTTGAGGGTCCTGAGTTCCTCGGACATTCTGGAAATATCTGAAATAGGCTTGGCGAGAGTTTCAACCGCGCTCAACTGATCTCTTAGTTTCCCGGTTCCACGTGCAGAAAGTGCGTGTTTCTCTTTAGCTTCTGCCCGCTTTTTCTCGAAAAGTTGCCTCTCCTCCTCAAGTCTTTTGATCTCCGAATTCAACCTGCGGATCTCCAAAACATCCACGTTGATGGCCTTGATTTCGTCGAGGTCCTTCAACGTGCTCTGCACATCGGAGGTCAACTTCTCCGCAGTGAAGGTGCGCACGTTATTTTCGATGTCTTTGACGAAAACCTCGAGCTCCTTGTCGTCCATGCCACGACTGCACAAAGCACAGCATTTGCTGGTCCGGGCCAACTCCATGGCCTTCACCTTGTAACTTTTCGTGACCTCGAACGTGTTCAAGTTGTACACTGCTGTCTTGTAGTCCTCCTCGAGCTCCAGAACTAGCGTCTCGTACTCCGGGATCTCGTTTTCAGCAAGCACGGCCAACGCAGTCGCAGAATGTTCCTGCAACTTTTGCTTTAAGTTAATGACGCTTTTTTCGCTCGCCTGCACTTCGGACTCGGCCTGCGTCATCAAGGAGGCCAATGTGCTGGTTTCCGCTTGAAATATTGCGTGGTTTTCATGGACTTTGCGCCGTTCACTCTCGACCATGGTCTCTGCTGTCAGGGCATCGATTTCGGCCCCAAACACCTTGGAAAACTCCGCGTTGTGTGCATTTACGGTTTTTTCGAGCACTTCTCTTTTGACGTCCCTGGCGTCTCTGAGCAAATCGATTTTCGTCAACAAATCCGTCTGCTTATTGGCGGAATTGATACTGCGCATAAGCTCCTCGAGCTCGAGTTCCAAGCGGTGGATCTGTCGGTTTTCGTCCTCGATCTGGTCGTTCCGGGCCCTGGTATCCAGCGCCGTTTTCCGTTTTTCGAGTTTCACACGTAAACTCTCAAGGTGCGCTTTTTCCACCTCAAGCGATTCTTCTTTAAGAGAGACCGACGCGAGCTTGGTCTTTGCGTCGCGAATTCTCGTGCCATTTGTCGAAAGTTCCTCCTCGCAATAAGATAATCTTTCCTCTTCCTTGCGGAGTTTTTCACTCGCAGACTCATACACTTTCTGGGCCGTATCTCTCTTGGCAGTGTTGGCCGTGATTATCTGTTCAAGCAGGCGGGAAGCGTCGTTTTTCTGCATCTCGAGCGTGTTTTCCGCGTCCGAGTTGGACATCTCCTCGGCACGGGGGTCGTGCATGAATGTCTCCATTCTTAAGCTTTTAAGGGCATCCAAGTTCGCCACGTACTGCGATTTCTTCGCGGAAAGCGAGCCCTCGTCTCTCACGAGCAGGTGGTACTCCCCTCGCAATGATATGAGCTCGAATACCACGGCTCTGGCGGCCTCCTGGACGGATTCTAGCTGAGCCGTTTTTTCGGCCTTAACATCACCGAAATTCGCCGCCAAAGCCAGCAATTGCTCGTCCAGGTCTCTGAGAATCGTGACTGCCGCCTCGAGGCGTCTCGCGGTGTTTCTCGTCAGCTCCACCTGGAGTCTGAGCCTTTCGTACTCGCTCAAAGTGTGCTGGAACGCCTGATTTGAGTGAAAAAGCGCATCTGCCTTTTGTTCAAGCAGCTCGATCTGCATGATCAATGCGGCAATTTCCAGCAGATAGGACTCGGCGGTGGCCACGAGCTCGTGCACCTTTTCCCTGGTCTTCTGCGCACGTGACCTGTCGACTTTGGCGTGCTGCACGCTCTGCTCAATTAGGCGGATATCTGCGGCCATATCTTTACGGATGGTCTTTAAAGTGTCGAGCACCTTGGTGAACTTCAGCGCCTCGAAGATCTCGTCGAATCTCTTTTTCAACACCCCGGCCTCGCTGAGCGGCCACAAACTGTCGTCCTGGTGGCAGAAAATCACGTACTCCAACACGGCTTTCGATGCTCCAAGGTAAAGCGGCACACGCGTGTCCAACTCCGCGTTCTTCGTGCTGATCAGCGTTTTCTCGCCCTTCGAATGCACCGCGAGCTGGCCTTCGAGCGATTTGAAAGTGTTTCCTGTTTGGGCTGAGCCCCGTACAGCACGTTTACGGTTGAGTTGCATATTTCTCGTGACGGTCATCGACTTGCCGTCGACGGAAACGAATCCTAACTTAATTTCCGCGTTCACCACCGACCGGTCGGCGATGGTGGGGTCGTTCACAAACGCACCGCCTTTCGAGTTGGGCGGGAGGTCCCCCGTGGTGGCGTACTTGAGGGATTCGATGATGGTGGTTTTGCCACACCCGTTCTGTCCGCAGATGAGCGTCAACGGGCTGCCGAACTGGATGGTCTCGTGGTCTTTTGGAGAGAAGGACCGGATCCCCGAAATCAGAAGCTTGTAGAGAGAGGACATTGTGGGGTTGGGTGTGTGGTGGAAGTGGTGGTTGTAAAAGGTGGGTGAATGGTATTGGTTGGTATCGATGGGTTTTGAAAAAGCGGCGATGTTTGAATGCTTCGCTTTTTTTGAGGGGTGTTGTGGGTAAATTCGGTCGTGTATTTCTCCTTTTAATATTTGTGATTATGGTTCTAGTGTGAGCCGAGAGTGGGGGAAGACTTATTGGTTATTCTGTCTTTATCATATAGATCATTCTGACTCTGGAGTCCATCGAATCACCGGCATGCACGCGACGCGACATTTCTGCCGGGAGTGTGGAGAAGATCGCGGTGTGCATCATAGTGCAAGGCACACTATTTTAGAAATGAGAGCGTTTTGTCAAGTTCTTTGGAAAAAATAAACATCGATATTTCTTTCTGATAAATCTTTATATTTTCAGCAAGTATGTTCTTGCTTTTTAACTCGCTGGTCGCACATTACACAAGCTGACACCTCATATGCGAACTTAAAAAGTTAGATTGACTTGCTAAGACCGTGTGAAAGGTATACATTCTAAAAGGCGGTGGAAATGTCCTTCGAATAAACTGCTTCCAGTTTCACTGTCTATGCAGATTACTTAAGCCTGAAAGGGTGGGAAGCGACTCATTCTTAGGGTAGTGCACAAAGCTAATTTCGATACTTGGTTGAAGTCAGGTCGAAATCATTATAAGTGATTCTTATAAGTGATTCGTGAGAAGTCACCTCGAGAAAGGTAGGGTATGTGGCTCTATGTATGGCCGTACAGTATTTGGGTCCAGAAGGTAACATAAAAACTTCCCAATAATCGATGAATGTTTGTTTTTGCATTTAGGCTCGCTGGTCGAACTATTCACAACCTGACACCTCATTTGCGAACCTAGAAAAGTGAGAGTGGTTTGCTAAAACCGTCTGAAAAGGAATACGCTTAGAATTTCTTTTTAAAGAAATATATCAAGTTTGCATTATATATTTTCCTTAAAATGCAGAAATTTCGGTTGCGGCCCTACCAGGTAGAACACAATGTTTCCCGTCCGATCAACGTTATTTAAGCTGCCTAGGGCCACACTGAGTAGTGTAGTGGGAGACCATATGCGAAATTGTGGTGCTGCAATCTTTTTGTTTTTTGTTGAGTAAGTCCATGACTCTCATATGCATTGTTTTTTTTTTTTTTTGGTAGATATAAATAAAAAATGTTTAGCTTAAAATCTCGAATAAACTGGTGGTTCGGAAGATGAAATCCAACCTTTGGTGTGTGCACATTTGTTTTGTACGATGAGCAAACTGCCTGGCCATTAATCTGCCCGCAGGTATATTTTAAATTAATTCAGGTCAAAACAGTCTGTAGAATTCCATGTTTCGTGCTTTAACTTAAAAATGTAGAACAGAGATGGTGAAGATACAGAGAACATATAGAGAAAATATGGAAAAGATCCAGAAAAGATTTAGTTTCATCGGAGTTGAGGGCAGGCCGAAAGTGCTGGGGAAAATTCGTTAGATGTGACCTCGCGTTGGAGTAAAGGTTTTATGTATAAATGTACGGTCTTTGGGTTTATTAAATAACTTTGGACTTCTTTATAATCAAAAAATCTATCAAAAAAAAATGCACTTGGGAAGCACTGAATCAGGAAGAATTGAAATTGCAACGTGCGGCCCACCTGTTACGCGTATCTTCATGAAAGGTGTAAATAATCCAGTACGATTTTGAGTGAAATAAGAAAGAATAACAGAGAAAGATGTAACATAGAAAAGCTTACCGGGACTTCGATCACATACGTCATTGAAAGAACATAGTCATCGAACTTTTTCAAGTTCTACGTGTCTGATGTTCTGCTAATCACGTGACCTTTACCCCACGTTTCAGCTTGCTAAAGCAATTAATCTATTTTTCCCCCGTTTAAACCCTGATACAATATTTTCTCTGGCAGAACACGACAATGAACGAGAAACGACCCATTTTTCTCTCCCTATCCGAGTCTCCTTAAAACAGAAAAACACGCAAGGTCATCTTTGTTCGCCTTATCTGCTTAATCTTATCACTAGTCTATGCCTGGCAGAATACTTTGGCTAAGAAACCCCTCAAATGCAAAGTTTAAACAAACAACATTCGATACGATTTCAAAAATCTTGAGCTAGAAGAAAAGAAGTGGGGGTTGAGAGGACCTTTCACTGTAGTATCAGTCAAACATAATACAGTCACCACCCCAATAATGTGTGTTTACAGAAAGATTTACTTACTTAGCAAGACGACTTTTAAAAGGATCTCAGCGAGGGCTTTGATTGTGAGTTTATGGAGTGGGAAGAAAAGATGGAAAAAATAAGGGGGATATGCTTCTATCCTAAAAACCTCAGAATTTCATATAGAGCAATGACCGAGGTTTTTTTTTGATCAGTAAAATCACAAAACCTCGCATAAAAGTGTTGCATACGCACTTTGTTCATAAAGGAGTAAGATCAAGACAGTAACTGGTGAAGATGATCACCAAATTATTAGAGGAAAAACACGTGCCTTTGTTTCTATGTGGCGGTTTCAGTACTTAGCTCAAAAATGAACCATGTCAGGTTTTGAATACTTCAAAATGAGGACTAAAACAGTCATACATTTCGGGAGAATTCAGATATGAGTGTCCCAACTTATGCTAGGTTCAGTGACAACGACAAAACCGAACATTAACGACTGCATTTGGGCTCTCTGTGTCATGTATCACGTGTTGTCTGACTACTCTAAGTTTTCATGAGCGACCACTGCCCTGTTGTTGCAGATTGCGTCATTTGATAAATAAAGTTCATTAGCTATTAGCTTTAATTTTTCAACTGTCTGTGAAAATATGATTTATGCGGTAAAGAGTTTGCTTTAAGTTGATTATTCGCGTACTATGTATTTCATCTCTGGAGATTTATGCCGTCACATGTGTAATCGCCACAATAAGCGACAATCTTGTAAAGTACCCCGCATTTGCCCCACATAAGATAACTGAATAGCTGCTCGTTTACAACAAAATCTGAGAGTCTAAGTGACAAGTATATCATGCATGCAGTTCAGTCACATGTGTGCTGGCAGAATCTGAGTGCAAATAAATGTATCAAAGGCTGCATCTAAAGGACTCTTCATTTCATGCGGGGCATCAAAAATTCTTAGTCATAACTATTCCACTTATTCTCTCTCTAGTAAATCCAGGCAGCACAAACTTCCTCTTACTTTTCTTATATGAGTCCTTTCTCCAGATTTTCAGTATGCGCTTAATAGTATCGATTATTCCACTATGGCCCCCGCCAGACTCCCCGTTTCGCCTACGGCGTCGGTTCGGCTCGAGCAGATTAAGGACCATAACGACAAGGCAGTGCGTCCGCCATCCTTCACCTCGAAATCGATCAAAAAGTACCTCAAAACCAGATTCACCACCCTCCTCGTGACGAAAAAGGAGAGAGCTCAGTACACATGGGGCGACATTCTCAACCCCTTCAAGGAACTCAGACACATGAAATGTCGTCACTGGAACTTTTTTCTCATGGGCTTTGCTGCATGGACATGGGACGCCGTTGACTTTTTCGCAGTCACTTTGAATGCAAGCGAGATTGCGGAATCTTTAAACAGGAGTGTGGCCCACATCACCTGGGGAATCACCTTGGTGCTCATGTTGAGATCCGTCGGTGCGTTTATTTTCGGCTACTGGGGCGACAGAAACGGGCGCAAATGGCCCTATATCGTCAACCTATCATTATTGGTGATATTACAAATAGGTACAGGGTTCGTGCATACATATGCCCAGTTTTTAGCCGTCCGTGCATTGTTTGGCATTGCGATGGGCGGCGTCTACGGCTTCTCGTTAGCAATGGCCCTCGACGATTCCCCCACTAGATGCAGGGGAACATTGTCGGGAATCTTCCAGGAAGGATATGCGCTTGGGTTTCTCTTGGCAGTGATCTTCAACAGGTTGATTGCAAACAACTCGCCTTTTGGATGGAGGGCCCTCTTCTGGTTCTCTGCAGGACCCCCCGTGCTATTCATTCTCTGGAGACTCTGGCTTCCAGAGACAAAGGCCTATATGGAACAGAGGGCGATTACAGACGCAAGAAAAGAGCTCCGTGCGCCAGGGAAATGGTACGAGCTCAGCGAGAACACTAAGAAAGTCTTGAAGACGTACTGGTTGACTATGATCTACTCCGTATTGCTCATGGCGGGGTTCAATTTCATGTCTCATGGGTCCCAAGACTTGTACCCCACCCTTCTTACCCAGCAGTTAGAATTTGGCCACGACAGAACGACCGTCACGTTGTCGGTGGGCAATTTAGGCGCCATACTTGGTGGTACTGTATGTGGCCATGCTTCGACGTTCATCGGCAGGAGATTGACCATCATGCTAGCCGTGTTATTGGGGGCTGCAATGATTTACCCATGGGCGTATTTGCGCGGCCTGGCAATCAATGCGGGTGTGTTTTTCATGCAGGCAGGAGTGCAGGGTGCGTGGGGCGTGGCGCCGATCTTGCTTTCCGAGCTCTCGCCTCCTGCACACAGGGCGTTGGTCGTCGGCTTGGCCTACCAATTAGGCAATTTGGCCTCGTCCGCGTCCTCCACCATCGAGGCCACCATCGGCGAGAGGTTCCCCATCACTACGGCGTCCGGCGTCCAAGCATATGACTACGCCAAAGTGATGAGCATTTTCATCGCCTGCGTGTTCACTTACATGCTAATAGTGACGTTTTTGGGGCCCGAAAACAGGGGGGCCGACTTCAGTGTGGACAGGGACGAGCTCTTGGCCGAGGACGAGTCACGTGACGAGGAGGACACCAACAAGAGTCTGTCGATGAAGCCGGAGGACGAGTCTGCAAACAATGTTTGAGTTTTGTAATAAGTTGAATGAGTTCCATGAACAATATGCGAGTAATAAACAATCTACGAGTAGTAAGCAATCTACGAGTAGTAAGCAATCTACGATTAATAAACAATCTACGAGTAGTAAGCAATCTACGAGTAGTAAGTAATCTACAATTAATAAACAATCTACGAGTAGTAAGCAATTTACGAGTAATAGCAACACAGTCATTGCTTTGCTTGACTGAAAAAACTGGACTTTAGATTCCAGCAGAAAGGATGGATTGGATGTCTGTAATAGGCACATCTTGAGTCCTAAAAGTACTCATAGTGTTTAATCACCTGGGAGTTGGGGGCGGGAATGTGAATGTCTAATGTACACATTCGAGTCGGTTTCTTGTGATCAGTCCTATTGTGATATGCGCTTATGCGGTCTTGCAGCCAAACTTGAGCCAAACTGAGCCAGAAACTCCGTCACACTAAGGAATTGAAGTATGGGTACTAAAGAAAGAAAAAGATGTCACAAGCAATGTTGGAGTCAAGAATAAATTAAAATTTATGGAATCAAATTAGTTAACTATCTTTTTTTTTTGTATTGTTTTTTTCAGCCAGTTAGGACTGTTGCTTACTCAGCGAAGTTTGCTATTTGAGCTTTGCCGCAGCCACTCCCTCGAATTCTCAATCATGGCGCTCATTCACTCACCAAGCTGACAGTTGCGATGACAAATGCGCATGCTCTGATTGGCACGTCGCATCGCAATTCCGGTACTTGAATGCAGGATTTGCGGCAACATAGTCACCCCACGATTTGTGCGTTAGCCGCCAGGATATATAAACACGATCCATTCTTCATCTCTTCTCTTAATCGATCAACATTTCAAAGGTTTATTATTCAACAGTTTCGAAAGTTTAAACTATATTAACTCCACTTCAGAGCTAAGGACAGAATCTACATTCTCCCTTTTCATCTCCAGTCCCTTATATCACACCACATCGTATTTGCAACCCACCGTTGGCAAATCAACCACAAACCCAACCCACAAAAACCTCACATCTACATAAAATGGCTTGCTCTGCTGCGGAATGCGTTTGTGCCAAGAAGTCCACGTGCTCCTGTGGAAAGCAGGCGGCGTTGCACTGCAACTGTGAAAAAGCGCCTGTTGAAAACGCCCAGCCCCCTAAAGACGCGTCTTGTGCCTGTGGCAAGAGATTGAAGGGCCAGTGCACGTGCGGTGTTTCTGACGAATCCTGCGCCAGAGACGGCGAGGTCGACTTCACCAACGCCTAATCACAGTATTGGCTGCTAACTAATTGTGTTTTTATTGCCCCTCACTTTTAATCATTCACATAGCACAACACCTTGCATCACAAAATATAAAATAATACAAATATTCTCTGAAATTTTCATCCATTCGATTCATTTCAGTAAAATGAGATTATTGGTTTGTATACCTGTAGCTTCACTATAAACCAGGAATGCTTTCAACTCAAATGGCAGCAAACGAGATACGTAGGTCACGTGCTCTGGTCACGTGATTGTACAAAGCCCGCATTTCCCCGGGTTCTTCACTTTTCCAGCAAATTTACTCTCTACACCATGGCACGTCTATCGGGACTTCAAAGAGAAGTTCTCAAATTGTACAGAGAATGCATTCGCTCTATTTATACAAAGCCTGTGGAATTCCAGGGACATTGGTGTCAGTACGTGCGACTGGAATTCGCCAAGCATAAACACCTTCCGAAGAAATCGTTTAGTGTGATAGAGCACCTTCTCCGGGTCGGCCGCCGGCGCTACGAGATGTACCTGGATCCAAACATTAAAGATGTGCATTAAGACGAAGGAAATATCGGGTTTCAAATTCTATGGAACAGGGCTCTAGTTGTTCTCGGGGTAGTCTGCGAAAAGAGTGTTGAAGTTGGAGAAAAGCATCTCCGTCGCGTCATTGCGCGATCCCATGTCTACCATCTCGCGTTCTCCGGTGGGGTCCCTCGCGATAGTCGGGGCAAAGACAACAGAAAGGTTCTTGAAGTTCATTCTGTTCACGTTGCTGTGTTGGTTGACCTTGTTGAGGTGCTTGCCAATCAAGTACAACGCATGCTTGTTCGCCAGCGGAAGCCTGTTGATGATACATGTCTTGAACTCGTCGCTAAGATCGCCGGCGCTAGTCTTGCGCTGTCCGATCTTAATGAAGCTCTCGTACAAAGCGAAAGGGATCAAAGGGTCTGGCAACTTTCTGAGATATCTCTTCAACGCACTCGTAACTGCATTGATGTCCCCATCAAGAACCTCATTGAGCTTCGCCGTTTGCTTCTTATCCTGAGTCCCGTTTGTTGGAAATCCTGCAAAAGCATTTTCAATAGCGCTGACGGCAGTGTTGCCGCCACTCAATCTGTAAATACCTTCCACGTCTAATCCACGTTTCTCTGCTTCCTCAACACACTTGGTGATAATCAAAGGAACCTTCTCATTCTCAAATATAGCACGCCTCTGTAGAGTTGAGGCATGGAGTGGCACATCCTGGTGGCCGCTTGCGTTGGACCCATTAGAGCCATTAACAAAGCTGTCAAGAATTGTCGTAGAGCGGGATTTGGTCACAAAGTTATTCAAAGCTTTGCGGGCGCCGTGGGACTCGTCATTCGCCGCACTCTGACTCAGGCTCGGAACCATATTTGGCGCAAGATTTTGACCTAACTTGTATGAGCTGGAGCTATGCGGTATACCCCCATTGGTAGGATGAAGATACGTTCCAAAGTTTTGCGGTGGTGGGGCTTGAGTGTTGGCGATTGTCACCTTCGGACGACGCCAAAATTTGAGTCTGGTCGCCTTTTGGGGCTCTCCTCCCTCCTCATTGAGATATTCTGAGGCGTTGCTAGACTCGAATGTTTCCATGGCTTGGTCGAACGCGTGACTGGCCTGGCTCTCCTGCAGTATACGTTCACGGGAGCGTGTCATTGAATCTTGGAAACTTCTACTCTCCAGTTGTAAGCTTTCAACCTCATCCATAAGTTTCCGTTTTTGCGCGCTCAACTCCTTTACTTCAAGCGATAACCCTTCTTTAGCTTGCGTATCCTGCGTGACACGCTTCAGCAATGTGCTCAACGCTTCTAGTAGTTTACTCTTGTCTGAGTTCAACTTCATATTCTCGGCCAACAAAGCTTGCCTTCTCGTATCTAACTGATAGATCTCGAATTTCAAAGAGCGCATTTCGAAATCTCTTTTCATGGCGTCGGTTTCCATACTCGTAATGAAGTTTGTGTCAGACGAAGACCTGGTGTGAGCATCTCGGCGTGAGGCTTGATCCATGGGTGATGTAAATGGTAGAGGGGGCGTTGTATAAGCCTGGCCATATACAGAGCCGTCCAGCACGTGGCGAGAATGTCTTTTAAATGCAGCATCCTCTTTTGGTTTAAACAAGCCTAACTTGCTTGATAAACCACCTGTCAGGCCGTTCGATGTCGTACGCTTGTGCATTATCAGAAGTTTATTCATCATGCTTGCTTTGCGACTTGGTGGCGACTTGTGATTCTCATAGTAGCCACCTTCTTCTGCAAAAGACTCTTCCAAATTGGTCACCGCCGGTGTTGCTGCTCTCAAAGTTTTAACCTTTTGCATGTCAATACCTTCAAGCCCTAACCCTTTTAGTTCAATTGCATCACTCAATCTCTCGTGTCGCTCTTGCACCCGCGGCTCATTTTGATTTGGAGTCGAGGGTACTTCTGGTAACGCTAGACGTGGTGGAGGGGATGTGATTGGTGTTGAAGATTTCGCGGTCAGGGCCCTTTTTGGTGTAGACATAACACGGTGGTCAGCAGCACTATTCACCTGGCTGAGATCAGTCGCTGAATTGTTGGTCTCCACAACACGTGCTTGGCGATTCACCTTGGCCATGGGAGACGTGATTGCGGAACGAGGGCGTCTTTTTTCCTCAGCACTCAACGACCTATCAAGGGAATCATTTTGCATGTTTTGGGCCTCGTGAAAGTCGTTGTCGTGAAATTGATTGGGAGAGAGAAGGAGAATGTTTTTGTGCGGCGACGCCAGTTCACCTCCCCAACCGCGGAACTTGCCCATTTCTTGTCTTAACGTCGGAGTCCCACGAGATGAGAAGCTCGAGTTGTCATTTCTAACCTGCTCTTGAGAAGCTTCCCGAGTAGAAGCCGAGGACCCGTTTCCATCTGATTTGTTGTAGATGGTGGAGGGTGTATTAGGCGCAGAGAAAGAATCGATCAAGTCCAAAATAGCGCCATCTGGCTCACTACCCAGCTCTAGGAAACTGTTTTCTAGCTCCTGCCTCACACGGCGATGCTGTAACTCGTCGTCCGAATCGTTCACTTCCTCAATTTCATAGGACGTGTTCTTTTGGGAGTTGGGTGGTGGGACCTTTGGTAAAGCCAGGTTTAGTAGAAGACTTTCAGCGGAAGTGACCAGTCTCTTGGACTGGTAAGACATCGTGGATGTGTAGCTTGGCCTGGATACGACGTTCGGGGGTTGGTTTGTTGATACAGACGCGTTTCTAGCGGAGGCTGACTCTAGAGTCGTGGCGGAAGACGTGCGAGAGGGCGCAGAGTGAGCCAATGAGTCTGTGAGCGAGGGAGATGTAGCAGAGACTCTCACTTCAGGATGAGGGGGGAGTTGCTTGTTGAGTAATGAGGTCAGCGAAGGGTTGCGGTGCAGATATATATCGCTCGCATTTCCTTGAGAGGACCCGCTGGCCGCCGATATGTGGGGCGAAGCCATTGGTCCCGCGAGTAGATTGAGTGCTTCCTCGTTGGGTGATGGCCGCAGCAGCAGCAGCGCCAACTGCTTGCGCTTCAAGTCGTGTTTTTTCTTCTTGGCAATAAGGTCCTCGTGGCACGACATACAGAACAAGCCCTTGGACGTGCGGGCGTAGCGCAAGTCCTCGATCTTCAGCTTGCACACGCGGCACTTGAAGCAGTTGGAGCAATATGCCTGGTCGCCCGTGAGGATGGCCAAGTCGTCGATCTTCTTGCCGCACTGTTTACACGAGTACGAGCAGTTGGAGCACACGAGGCTGCCGTTACCCAACACCAAGAAGTTGGAGTTGCAGCCAAGCAGCATCTCGCACTTGAAGCACTTGAAACAGCCAATGTGCCAGCGGTCCTCGCCGAGCTCGTACGCGTGGCCCTCAAGGATGGCGAGGTTACATTTCTTACACGCCTGCGAGGGCGGCTGTGAAGGGGGTAGCGCGTCCGTCATTATTTGGGTCTATGGTGGAGGTCTAGATGGGGCGGGGGAAAAGAAGGTGGGGAATGTTTTTTGTGTTGTTGGCGCTTGGCGTTCTCGGAATGAAAGACTGGGTGGTGTATGTGATACGTGACCTGGTGTGTGTTTCGGCGAAGTATTTTTAGACGTGCGGAGGATCGGGTTTTCTGGTATAGGGGAGTGACCAGGGGCAGCGAAAAGCAGATTGCAAATGCGAAGGCCAAGCGAGTGACGGGAAAAAAGGCTGTAAAAACCGGCGGCAGAAGGACCACAAAAACGGTCGTAAAAAAAATAAATGGAACACAGGAAAAAAAAAACACGGAAGCGGCGGGTAAAAGTGTGTGATTTTTTGGATTTTGTAAGAAACACAAAGAGAATGTCACACAGATGGCAGGCTGGAGACACGATTCCACGGCCCTGAAACGCCAGGAAGTTGGAAGTGGAGTCCAGACCGGCCGGTAGGAAACTGGGCCGACAGGAATTCTCCTAATAGGGAAAAGTGGAATTCACGAGCAGAAAAGAAGGGCCGGTGAAAGAAAAGTCGTAGGGAAGGAAAGAATGAATGACTGAAAAAAAAAAGAGTCAAGATAAAAAAAAGAGTGAATAAAAAAAGAGTAAATGAAAAAAAGAGTCAAGAAAAAAGAGTGAGTGGAAAAAAGAGTCAAGAAAATATGGTTAATGGAAATAAAAGGTGCATGAGATAATGGGATAAGAACAATGGAGAGTATCAAGAAAGTGAGAACCGTTGCGGAGACGAGACTCGAAACCACCTGAGAATGCGTGCGCTATGGGCGTGCTAAGGAGATGTATTTTATTGTTGGACTGTATTGATGTGTTGATTAAATGAGTGACTGTAAAAGGGAGGCGGCTCCGTAAAAAGATTTTGTGGAAAAGAGGGAACACAGATGCCAGAATTCCAAGGGGCGCCGGGGCATTATATATGAATATGAGAAGGAAGGATCCGTGGCATCCGAATCCGAAATACTCCTTAAAAAGACGCCAAGACGAGAAAAGGGGCGCGCCCGGCTGCTCCACCTTCCTTCACTGGGAGTGAACAGAACGGCACTTCGAAATTCAAATGCAGTGTCACGCGCGTACAGAGTGTCACACGGCTGGGGGTAAACGGATGCGCGTGCTCGAGTTTCCAGAACTCCACAACTCCTATAAGACAGCAGGGATCTTCGTGATGGGTATGTTTCTTTCAATGTTGTGGCTTCCGTTCCAGCCATGCCGTAGATGGCTGTGATGGCTGTGATGGCTGTGATGGCTGTGATGGCTGTGATGGCTGTGATGGCTGTGATGGCTGTGATGGCTGTGATGGCTGTGAAGGCTGTGATGGCTGTGAAGGCTGTGATGGCTGTGATGGCTGTGATGGCTGTGAAGGCTGTAAAACACAAAACATGGGCGCGGAAGAGGACAACTGCCTCTGAGTTGTCTCGATAAATATTTGTGGATCGTAGAGCGCCGGGAATGTGCAACCGAGAGGTGAAAAGGGCTGTCAATCAAGAGGAGAAAAGGGTCTGACAACCAAGGAGAGAAGGGTCTGTGGGGATATAACGTCTGGTTGCAAAAGCGAGATACTGGTGTATCTGCGTGCTTTTGAAGAAGGTTGCCGTTTTGTGTCGAGATCAGGGGGTTTCCATGGTCATGGATCATGTTCATGGATCGTGTTCATGAGAAACGCCCCGCTCACGGCTCGAACTGGGCGAGCTGCTTGTCGGCGGTGTCCTCGATGAACTGGTCGTCGACGCCCAGCCAGTCCACGTGGATCTGGCGGTGCATGTCGGTGTTCTTCAACACGTGCTCGCGCTCCCGCTGCCAGTCCGCCAGGCGGTCCTCGAACCCCTGGCCCCACGACTTGTCGTAGACCTTTTTGATCTTCGCCTGCTCCGCCTGCCGCACCTCCTCGAGCGCCATCCACTCCATGTGCTTCAAGTCGTCCGACGACGGCTCGTAGATGTGCCAGATCACATAGTGCGGCAACCCCACCACCGAGTACCCCATGCGCTTGCTCATCTTGCCGAACGCCTCGGTCTCGGCGTGCTTCTCGAAGGAGAACGCGGGGAAATGCGACCCGGTTCTAAAGACCTTGGCTTTGGTCAAGATCGACACGCCGCCGATGCCGTCCAAGTCCATCTCCACCTCGGGGTCGCCATAAGGGTCACGCAAATACGCAAGATGCGGTCTCCACGTCTGGTACTCGACGTATCCTTCGACTATGCATGCATCTTCGTCGAGGGTTTCTGCCAACTGGAGCCCACCATCAGACTCCTGCCAGGAATTCAAGTCGTACGGCTGCTGGTTGCCGAGCCAGTCCGGCAACGGGCGCCACACGTTCGGCACAATGACGTCCTTATTGTGGTGCATCAAGTCCTCGAGAATCGTAGGGGGCACCGTCTCCACGTCGGCGTCTCGCCAGTACACGTACGAATGGTACGGCTTGATGGCGACGGACCAGAGCCAGTTGCGCGCACGTGCCATCAACTTTCGGCGCGGGCCTTGTGCGGCAAAGCCGTGTCTGTCCGAGAACGACTGACCAATGACCTGGCCGAAATCCTTCTCGAAGATCTCGATCTCGCCAAACCGCATGTGCGTGTTGACGTCGGCCTGGATCTCGTTGAGGTGCTTCAAGAGCTCGCCCATGGTGTCGTCGCTCGAGTCCGACACCAAGAACGCCAAGTCGATCAAGTTGTGGGGGTACGTGAGGTTTCGCATGTGGCTGAAAAACATCGGCAAGTGCGCGGCGGCGTCTCGGAGGGGGACGCAGAAAAGCACGCGTTCGTCGTGTTGCCAGCCGTCGGCACTGCCCACGTAGTTGGCCAAGTCGAAAAACGACGTGCCGGCAGTGTTGGAGAAGTCGGGCACGTGGAACGTGTTTCGCGACATAAGCACCATCTGCGCAACGGTGACCAACGTGAGGAACGCTGCCACTAGGGCGACCTTCACCTTATGTTTTAGGAGGCCTGCCGAGAGTTTTTCGTGCGAAAACGCTGTGGGCACCAGGGCGAAGAGGTCCGATAGCCTGGTTTTCTCCGTGTACTCGTACGGCGTCATTTGGAGGAGCAGGGCCATGGTGGAAGAGGGCCGGATGGGCTATGCTGTACTAAAAATAGGAGGATCGGGGTGAAAGGCGAGGAGAAGTGGTCGAGGTTCGTGGACACCCCGGATGTGCAAAGTCAGGAAAGATAGAGACTGTGTAATTGTGCGATGTGAACGGCGTGGTCCGTGTATAGTGCCTCCTTGGATCAGCTGGCGTAATGACACTTGATTAGACGGAAATAGATTCTCCGGAGCGATTTCAGAAAAACGCACCGGTCTCTGATGCCGGGGACCTGTGTGCAGGACACTGGGTTCAACGGTGCGAGAATGTTTTGCTTTTACGAGGCGCCGCATTAAGAGCGCATGCTTGGCGGCCACACGGGCCATCCAAAACGCAAATTAGTTCTGTTTTTGGAAGCGAATCAGTGAAAATATAGAGAGGGGTTGCGAGAAAAAAAAGAGACAGTTCGAAGGAAAGAAAAAAAGAACACAATACGAGTAGAGGGGTGATCCCCCAGATGAAATTGGCCGGTTGCTTAAGGAAGCGGGGTGCTGGTGCCAGTGCGACTCCTTAGATAACGGACAGTTTTCTGGGGCAAGTCTAAGCTCGAGGAAGTGTGCATGCCACATGAGAAAGTCAATTTGCGGAGTGTGGCTAGAAACCTGGTGCGGATTTCGGCCGTATATCAGAAATGGGCATTTCATTTCGGATGTCCGTCGGCTAACTAAAAAAAGATTTCAGTGGAGATACGGTGGTACTTCACACGCAAAAGAATGGGTGGGTGCAGTTGGTGAGTGGGTGTGGCCCCCAGCTGTGGCGTTGAAGGAGGGTAGGGACTAATTTTTTCTTCTTTTCCTTTCTTTCCCTTCAAGACTCCTCGACTCCTTTTTCTATTCTTCATCAATTCTGCGTCTTCGTCTATTCTGCTTCTTCATCAATTCTGCTTTTTATATGGCTTCTCTACATTTTAATGCGGTGAAAGGCTATGAAAGCATAGATATGTGAACCCAGAAATTAGAAGTATGTGGCGAGTTTTCGAACAGTACAACTCTTAGGTGCGGACCTGGGACCATGCACACGGCTTTATCACTACTTCACAAGGGCTTCAGGTTTCGCCTCTGTCATGAAAAGCTCTCTAAACTTACCATTATTTCCGGCATAAATTTCTGGTTGAGCTCAGAGGTATGACTGTCTATTTTTTTTTTTATCTTTTTTTTTGTAAAAGCACGGGAAAATTTGATTGGTCGAGTCTTTTAGCACCATCACACCTGAGACCTCGTGCCAAGCATAGTGGCACTGCGAATTGCCGCAAAAAAGAGCGGAGTCGTGTGCCCAAGGCGCGAACATGAAGTTGGATCTGGAGGCTTTTTGATCACAATTTCACCAGTGTAAAATTTAAATATGAGAAAGTGAGAGAAAAAGGAAGAGAAAAAGAGAGAAAATGGGAGGAGAAATTGGGAAAGAGAAAATGAGAAAATGGGAAAAAGGGAAAGAGAAAGAGAAAGAGAAAGAGAGAGAGAGAGAGAGAATGAAAGAAAGGATGAAAAAGAGGATGAAAAAGAGGATGAAAAAGAGGATGAAAGAGAGAAAGAGAAAATAAAGAG
This sequence comes from Metschnikowia baotianmanensis, assembly GCA_030565705.1. NCBI lineage: Eukaryota > Fungi > Ascomycota > Pichiomycetes > Serinales > Metschnikowiaceae > Metschnikowia > Metschnikowia baotianmanensis. The sequence goes on from JAJMCI010000024.1 coordinate 47,347, forward strand.
GAAAAATAAAGAGAGTAAGAGAGAAAAGGGGAAAGAAGAAGAAAGAAAAAAAATGAGGGAAGTAGATACTTCATTGTCCCGGACGTTGTCCTCCATCTAGGGTCTGAAGTCTCTTACGAGCACACCGCGATTCAACACATCACTTTTATACGTGAGAACACTTTTCAATGTCTGCATTCAGTCTACAATCTCCATCTGTGCAGTCGCCCTGGATCAATTATTCAAAGAAGTTAACGAGAGAAAGAGACCAAAATATTTGAAGCACGTCCACAGAGTCCACCACACTCGATTATGAACGAACGTCTGTGGAGCCCTGGGCGCTCACGTGACACGCCACATGCCTGACCTCTCTTTAAAAAGCACGGATCTAGTGACTCCATCCAGTTCCCCAACCAGGAATTTCTTCAAGTTCAAGGAGATCACTACTTCATTAATATTTATCTTCCGTCTCTCCTCTTTCCCTTTTTTCTCGATTCCTTTTTTTTTTCCTCCTTTTCCATTCTTTTTTACTTCTTTCTCCCATGAACTTCATTAATTTTTCGCTCGTGCCCCCCACGCGCGGTGTTTGTTATTATGACGCCTCTAAAAACGCGAATCATCATCTTGACACATTCTAGCACACAGAGCCAAAGCGAAATAAACCACATCCAACTATACCAGAACAGAATATTTTGGAACAAAAAATCCAACACATCCACGGAATTAATCTAATTTTCTCTTCCAACTTCAACACTCCAACTAAGCATCACCTGCATTCTCCTCTCTCCATAGATACCCATATATTCCCATACATTCACCATGAAGGTAGAGGAACTCATCATCGATGGGTTCAAATCGTACGCCACCAGAACCGTCGTGAGCGATTGGGACCCGCAATTTAACGCCATCACGGGTCTCAATGGATCTGGAAAATCCAATATCCTAGATGCGATTTGCTTTGTTCTAGGCATCGCGTCCATGTCCACAGTAAGAGCATCCAACCTTCAGGATTTGATCTACAAGCGAGGCCAGGCCGGCGTCACCAAGGCGTCCGTGACGATCGTGTTTGATAATCTGGAAAAAGAAAAGTCGCCCATCGGCTTTGAAAACGCCCCGAAGGTTTCTGTTACCCGCCAGATCATCTTAGGTGGCACATCTAAGTACTTAGTCAATGGCCATAAGGCCCAGCAGCAAACGGTGCTCAACTTGTTCCAGTCGGTGCAGCTCAACATCAACAACCCGAACTTCCTTATTATGCAAGGAAAAATCACAAAGGTGCTCAACATGAAGCCCCTGGAGGTCTTGGCACTTATCGAAGAGGCCGCAGGGACTCGTACCTTTGAAGATCGTAAAGATAAAGCACTTAAAACCATGGCGAAAAAGGAGGCCAAGCTCCAGGAGATCCGCAGCTTGCTCCGGGAGGAAATCGAGCCGAAGTTGGAGAAGTTGCGCTCGGAAAAACGCGTCTTTTTGGAGTTCCAGAAAGTGCACACCGACCTCGAGAAGTTGACAAGGGTCATCGCCAGCCACAACTACCGACTCAAGTCCGCGCAGTTCGACCAGTACTCGACCTTGCGGTCCGAGCACGAGAGTATCATGGAAAACCTCAATTCGCAGGTAGAAAGACTTCTGTCGGAGGTGGAAAACTTGGCGAAAGATCTAGGCCAGGTGAAAAAGCAAAAAGAGTCGGAGCTTTCGGAAGGGGGCGCGATCGAAGTGCTCCAGGGCCAAGAAACAACGCTTAGCGATGACATCACACGCATGACGACGTCCAATGATCTTGTTTCAGATAACTTAAACGAGGAAAAGGCCAAGTTGGGTTCCCTTAAAGAACAGCTCCTGAATCTACAGGGCCAGGCAGAAAACTCCGCCGACTTGTTCTCGTCACTTGAAAAACAGTATAGCGAAAGCAAGGAAAGGTTTGATGCGATGAAGGAGGAGTTCGCTAAAAAGGAGGAACTTCTCCTGACCTTATCTACAGGAGTGAATGCCAAGGGAGGCTCCGATGGAGGATACATGTCGCAGTTGAAACAGTGTAAAGACGACTTGAATGCGAGCCAGAACTTCATTTCCACGTCCAACCTCAAGATCTCTCATCTCACGGAAAAGTTGAGAAATGATGCTCAAAGACTAGATCTGGCAAGGGAGGATAGCAAAGTTCTTCTATCTCAAATGGACGCCTATAAACAGGAGATCGCGGCCAAGGAGAGAAAATTCCAAGAGCAGGGGTTCGATTTAAAAACTTTCAACGAACTTCGAGACCAGGAAAGCATGATCAGAAAACAGTTGGACGAGTACCACTACCAGCTCAACGGAATTAAGAGAGACGTGGGAAACATCGATTTCCAGTACTCGAAACCGTACCCCAACTTCGACTCGAATTCCGTGAAGGGAATCGCCATGCAGCTTTTCAGTGTTCGGGATAAGGAATCCGATAAGGCCATGGCGTTGCAGGTATGTGCAGGAGGCAGGCTCTATAATGTTGTGGTTGACACCGCCGATACCGCGTCTGCGCTTCTAGAAAGGGGCAATTTAAGAAGAAGAGTCACGATTATCCCCTTGGATAAGATCAAGGTGTGGACGCTTCCGCATAATAAAGTGAGCTATGCGAAAAACAAGTGTCCCGAGAAAGTGGAGTTGGCACTCAATCTCGTGAACTTCGAGGAGGAGCTTTTCAAGGCGATGTCGTACATTTTCGGATCGACATTCATCTGTGCCGACCCCAACACGGCCAAGGAAATCACGTTTGACCCGAAAATCAGGGCACGGTCCATCACTTTGGACGGCGATGTGTACGATCCAGAGGGAAACTTATCGGGAGGCTCGAGGAAGAACAACTCGTCGATTTTACTTAAAATGCAGCAGCACAACCAGCTCACGCAAAAGATAGCGCAGCTTGAAAAGAAGCACGCGCACGTGACCCAGGAACTCGCCCGCCTCGATGCCCTTAGTCAATCGACGAAGATTCTTCAGAACGAGTTGAACTTGACCAAACACGAGTTGGCGCTTCTCGAGAGACAGTTGGATAACAGTCCTGCAGCGAGCATCATCAAAGAAAGTGCAGCCAACACCGAGGAGATCGAGCGATTGCAGGAACTCATTTTGAGCGAGGAGGAAAACAGCGCGTCTCTAGAATCACGGATTTCCAAGATCAGCAACGATATCAAGGAGTTCAATCAGGATAAAGGGTCCAAGCTCAAGGAGTTGGAAGAAGAACTCAAGAAGTTGAAGAAGCAGATCGCCAAGGAGGAGAAAACGACGAAGCAGAGCAGCGACGAATACCAGAACTTGCAGATCGAGGTGGACCAGCAGAAAGTCGACATTGCGTCTCTTAAAGAGTCGATCGAGTCACGTGAAGTCACTCTTAAAGACATGGAGGAAAAGTTGCAGGCGACTTCTGGGGAACTCGGTGAGAAAACGGCCGAACTTGAAAGTATCCGGGCGAAACTCGAGGACGAAAAGTCGCGGATGCTTGGGTTCAACGAGGAAATCAACGAGTTGACCAATCTCATGGCGGAAAAGAACGAGGAGATGAGCCAGGCCAAGCTTTCCATCCAGAAGTTGAATCACGACTTGGAAAAGGCCAACGGGGCGACATTTGCATTGAGGTCCCAGTTGGACGAACTCATCAAAGAAAACGAGTGGTTGACTGATGAAGCAGTGGTGAACGGAATTATCCAGCAATACCCCGATGTGAACATTGGCGAGTGTGAGGCGCAGGCGGCAGTTCTCGGCGAAAGATTCCAGAACATGAAACGAAAGGTGAATCCGAACATCATGAGCATGATTGAAAACGTCGAGAAGAAGGAGGCCGCACTCATACACATGATCCGCACCATCGTAAAAGACAAGTCCAAGATCGAGAGCACGATCGATAAATTGAACGGGTACAAACGAGAGACGCTCGATGCCACGTACAAGAAAGTGTCGGACGATTTCGGCAACATCTTTGCCGATCTTCTCCCCGGCTCGTTCGCGAAGTTGGTGCCGGTGAACATGATGGATGTGACCAATGGCTTAGAGGTGAAGGTCAAGTTGGGACCTGTGTGGAAGGAGAGTTTGGTGGAACTTTCGGGAGGCCAGAGATCCTTGATTGCGTTATCTTTGATCATGGCACTCCTTCAGTTCAAGCCGGCACCGATGTACATTCTCGATGAGGTGGACGCAGCGTTGGACTTGTCGCATACGCAAAACATCGGTCACTTGATCAAAACAAGGTTTAAGGGTTCGCAATTTATTGTGGTTTCCTTGAAGGAGGGCATGTTCACGAATGCGAATAGGGTGTTCAGGACGAGGTTCCAGGATGGTACCTCGATGGTGTCGTCGATGTGAAAAGGCTATGTTTTTATAGGTAACTACGGGAATGTGTTTCATAACGCAGGTATTTACTTGTGGTTGATCTCGAGGACGTTGGTCTACATCGGCCGGGTTTCCTCTCTCATGCTTGGAATATCAGATCAGGGGACCTTTTTCACCATTCCAGTGTCTTCGTCATTCATATTCTTATTACTAAATACAGGAATCTCATTAGTTGCCATGTAAACTCACTCTTTCTGTTCCTTCGCTCTCCTCTCCTCTTCTTCTTAACTTTAGGCTTAATCTTCCTTCTCCTCTTCTCAACTTAAGCCTTTATCTCTCTCCTCTTCTTCTTAACTTCAGGCTTAATCTTCCTTCTCCTCTTCTCAACTCAAGCCTTTATCTCTCTCCTCTTCTTCTTCACTTAAGCCTTTATCTCCCTTCTGTTCTTCTCAACTTCAACCCTAATCTCTCTCCTCCTCTTCTCAACTTCAACCCTAATCCTCCTTCTTTGTGCCCTGCGGCGTGAGGTGCTCATCCGGCTCCTCCTCGTCAATTGCGTCCGTGACTGCCTTGTTATCGTCGTCTTCCGCAAACCTCAAACTTTTCCTCTTTCTGGCGGTTTCCGCTGAATTGCTGGGCACAGAAGTCGAGAACGTGGCCAGTGAACCGTCGCCCACGACCGTATTAGCCGCCGAGTCGAACACCAACTCCGCGGTCCGGATCCACCGGCGGCGCCGCGTGTACTTCGAGTACAGGTCGTCGGTGGTGGGCTTCTTCCACACGTTGTCCGTGTAAATGAACGCCTCGTCGTTGGTGGGTTTCACCGTTGTTTTCGACCGTTTGCTTGAAGGAAGAACGATCGCGCCGTCGTTGGTGAGGTCCAAGCGCCACGTCTTGTCGACCCATCGCCAGCGAGCACCGGAAATCGCAGGGTGCAGCTGGAAGTTCTGCTGCAGTTGCGAGAAGTTCGAGTCGGCGTTCGGCAACTCAAATGATTCAATGGCGGAGCTTTCGTTCAAGAACTCGTCTGTCCATGGTGCTCTTTCGTAGCTGAGCAAGTTGGCGGTCCACCCTATTCCAAGCCAGCGGCGCTGGTTCTCGTAAATAACATAGGTGAATCTGACGGGTTTCAGGCCGTCGGCACCGGCACTGGAAGGAGAAACGCCTGTTTTCTGGACCTTGGCGAACGCGGCGGCGAAGAGCGAGCTGTTCTTTGCGTGCGAGAAGTCCAACCCTGTTAAGTAGAAGCAGAGCATGCGCGTGACCTTCAACTTCCACACGAGACGGCGTGTCACGCGCATGTACGTCAGGTGGTACGATAGAAGGAAGAGGCCGAGGAGCACGAGCACGTGACGCGGCGACACCACCAAGAACGTGGCGATAAGGTAGAGCGGGGTAAGGAACACCGTGGTGAAGAGAAGCCGCTTGATGTCGTATGCAGTCAACGCCAAGCGGGCGACGGGGCTGAGCAACAAGTCCGCCTTGATGCATGTCGTTGTGAGCGCATGCACGACGTCGTCGAGCGTGGGCCGCAGGTTGGTTTCCTCGACAATTCTTGAGTTAAGTACAGAGAAGAATATCAACACAAGCACCACCACAAGGTGGCCTGTCCACGTGACCACGGCCTCGAAGTAGAGCACCACCAAGGTCCACGCCAACATCAGCAGCACGTTGACCCACGCGTCGTCGTTGGTCCACGTGACCACCGAAAGCGTCTTGTTCACAATGAGCACATATGGGTATGCTCTAAGAAGCGCCTTAGCTACTGTGGGCGGGGTCAGCGAGAGAAGCGGGGAAGTTTGCGGGGTCACGTGTTTCGGGTTTTGCGGGACGATCCCGTCGCTGGAAAACTGTGCCCGGAGCTCGCCGGCGCTCGAGGATGTCGGCGGCTGGAGCTCTTGGGGTTTAGGTACAGAGTCTGCGTCACTCATGGGGTGGGGGAATTGTGGGGAATACGATCTCTTTTTTTTCAATTTTATCGTCAAAAAGTGTTTAGAGTAACTAGAGAAGTATACTGTGCCGGTTTTTCTGATTTTTCAGACGTGTTTTGCGTGTTTTTATGTGGCCTTAAAGATGACCTTGGGGTACGTTTGGGTGCTCGTGGGATGTTTTGTGAGTGTGGAGCAAGCATCCTGCGCGTGCAGGATCGTATATGCAGGATCAGGCCCGCGGTGTTCGATCTGGGGGAAATTGTCACAGGACAAATGTGGCCAGAATTCAGAGAAGCCGCATGTTTTTCTGAAATTTTGTATTCTATCAGAAATAATTAAGATATTTCATCTCAGTATGAAGGAAAATTTCGTGGTTTTCTCGGGGATGTGTGGGATTGCAGGCATTTGTGGGGAACCACATGGCACGTGCAGTTGTTGCGTGGTGTACGGGTGTGCGGTGCAGGGGACCCGGGACCCTGAGAACGGGCTCTTTTTCACTATTATTTTGATTGTTTGATCCATTTAATTAACAACAGTAATCTATCAGTTTTTGCTTTTTTCTAATAGGTTCATTGATTAGAGGAAAGCTCAAATTTATCTTCTAAGTCCGAAAACAGTACAGCTATGCATAAAACGTCTAGCCCATTTCGAGGTCCCATCTCACGAATCACCTAAAATGATTCCGACCTGACCTCACCTATGTATTGAATCGGCCTCTGTTATCTCGGCCCTCTTGCCACCATTTTTTGGGCACGTCTTTTTTTTTGCACGTCGGGATGAAATTGTCTTTCTATCGCATCTCCTCGCTTTAAATTCAAAAGTAGTTTCTTTGACCACCTCGACCTTCGAAACATATCTCGATTTTTCGGTTTAGTGTATTTCTTGAAAAGAACGGGCCATAAGTCGCACTTCCTATTTTAATTCTCCCAGATATGATACTTCAGCTTACTTATACACACCCGTCAAAAATCAGTATCAGTCTAAAATCAAAAATCAGGCCAATGATTCCTTTGCGTATTATTTTAAGTTTCCTAAAATGATTTTTTAATCCAAATACCTCGGTCTCTCTTGTAATTAAACTCGCAACTGCTGCTTCCTTGCTTCACCCATCTTAAAGTCCTGCACACACTCACATGTGAAGCTCTTGAACCCCGGACTTCACGAAAATAGAAACCATATACAATGGACTTCTCCAGTCTTTTGAGCAAACAGCTTGAGGAAAAACGAAAGAAAAGACAGAAACTTCAAGCGAAGACCACCGAAAATGACCCTAGAGCAATCTCCTCGAATCACGTGACGAAACCCACCACGCCATCTAGTGATATCCTAAATTCACAAAATGCCTCTGAATCTAACGGCACAGATCCTTCGAAACCGGACCCGGACACCAACGCAGAAACCCAGCTTCTACTGTCGATAGACGACCACAAGCTCTCAGAAAGTCTACGAATCTTCAACGAAACCGAGGCCAATTCCCTGAAAGAAGAACAGCTCAGGAAGCTACAAATACACGTGAAACACGAAAAGAAAGATCTCCGATATAAAGCGTATTTGGACCGCGAAAACAGCGTCGATGCACATGTGGAGCTTGAAGATATCGCTCTGCAGAATTACGAGAAGTTGCGCTTGCAGATACGAAGGTTCTTCAAGGAAATACTCCAGGCCTGGACCGCATCTAGTGACGAAAACATCTCGGAGTTTTCCAAGGCGATTCTCACGGAAACTAAGCGGGATATCGTGAAACTCATGTATAAACTCAGAAGTGACAAACTTCCTAAAGAAACAATCGTGTCGCTTTCAACGATTGCTTATTATATCCAGACAGAAAGTATAAACAAGGCCAACGAGGCGTACTTGAAACTCAGTATAGGCAATGTCGCGTGGCCCATCGGCGTCCTGGCAGTGGGAATCCATGCCAGAGCTGCTGATGCGAAAATAGCGGGCAAGGATAAAACGCAGCTCGCCAATATCATGAAAAGCGAGACTACAAGGAGATGGCTAATAGCAGTGAAGAGGATTGTGAATTACTGTGGGAAGTTGCATGAACAAAGGGGGAGAGTGACTCAAAATGAGAGTGGGGATGGGCTTAGAGACCAGCAACTGTGAAATCCTTAGTGTAAGGTACCTGGATGGTATTTTGGCTCTCCTAATTATTCTATATGAGGTTCGATGAGAGAAGACGCGTAAGGGTAACAGAAGTTACGCAGTGAATCAAAATGAGTAATCCATTTTGAAAGAAGAGGATAAAACTTTTGTTGTTGAAAAAGAAAATAGCTCTAGTGATTGATCAAAATAATGCCTACAATGATTCTGATGCTTTATGCTGAAGGGTCGCGTCATGTGTGGCATAGCACTAGCACATCAATGAATACAAAACAACCTAGTACATCGATATACACACCGAATGGAGTACTTCTAGCCGATCGAATCACACGAAATCAATACATGAAGTTATAATCAAAGTGCCTTTTCGATAATTCATTTTGTATTCTCAGTCGCGTCTCTCATTTCGAGCATGTAGTGAATGAGCACGCGTAATCTTACCAACATTCAGTGAACAAACATCATATAAATGAAGCTAACAAATGAGAGAAACCACATAGCATCTCATTATAAAGATACTGGAAATTTAAAAGAAAGAATTGCCTCAAAAAGACGTTCTGGAGCACCGAAAGACTGGGGCCCACTCCAGCGAATCACGTGACCAGGGCTCGTGCCCTAACACCCACTCTCGCACGCAGACCCTTGCACCCAGACACCACGCGGAAAAAATACATCGAAAATTTATCGGTCACCGATTTTTCCAGATAACCCATAACTACACATCACAATGGCTGTATGTATCCACCTAGAAGCGACGAAGACAATGAGACGTCTGAATTGAGAATGAAATTATTTATTTGGAAGATTCCAGGGCTTTCCATGCCCGTTATCCCGATCTCGAATGCTGTTTAATGAGATGAGATTGACTATTACCATAATTTTCACGCTCGAAGTTAAGAAAATGCCGTCCCATCGTTTTTAATGGACTATCGAGTTATGTCAAAGTGAATCGAAGAATTCCCAATAGGATCGTGTGTTATCGAATGTCAGAAAGTTTTACTCTTTTTTAATGTTGGCAGAAACCGATAGACCTCTAGTTGACTACATCCTATTATCACTTAATTGGTTATAGTGGCCTTCCATTCTACATTATGGTAAACAATGAAAGCACAAGACTCGAGGGAACAATACGCAAAACATATCAAAGACGCACTCTCGTCATCTCCTGCTCTTTTCAGAAGGTCTCATTCTCTTTTCCAAAACCCACCACATCACTCCCAACTCCATACTAACAATCACAGAGAGAGATTAAGGACATCAAGGAATTCGTCGAGTTGGCTAGAAGAGCCGACATCACCTCCGCCACCGTCAAGGTCAACAAGAAGGTCAACCCTAAGGGCAAGACCTTCAAGCAGACCAAGTTCAAGGTCAGAGGTTCCAGATACCAGTACACCTTGGTCGTCAACGACTCCTCCAAGGCCAAGAAGTTGCAGCAGTCCTTGCCTCCTTCCTTGGAGATCAAGACCATTGCTTAAGTAGTGTGTTGATAATGAATAAACTCGGTTAGTATTGATTAGTATTTGGATTGTAGGATGCAGATGGATGGGGTGGGTAGCATGTGGCACATTGGGGAGAAGAGTATTACGCAATGTCCTATAATATTTACGAATGTCTTTTGAAACATTTCGAGCCTCGTTGATAGGAGAGTCAAGTGAAGTGAAGGTTTGAACTGACAGCGATCCCGACAATCGACCCACGTATACATATTCTTGTAAAATGCTCGGTTGGAATAGACCGATTCCATGCGAAAGGGTGTTTCCAGTGATCAACCGTGGAATTTTCACCCGACAGTACATCCGCCATTGCTAAGGATCAAGAAATCGCTCATGTTCGTAAGACTCCGACCACTCGAAGGAAAGGTGCAAATCGTGAGCCGCACACCACGATATAAACACTATTCGTGATAAAAGACATGATACCTGTCCGAAAAAAAGTGGCTGCTTTAAGCCTGGTCAATGAATGCAAAATCGCCAAACTTGCCATGCCCAACCATTTCTTTTGTGCCAGCAGAGCGTCTCCAGACTCCCCCAGAAAAGTCGTTCATGTTTTCGCAACCTGGTAGATGAACTCGGCCAAAGGCTCTGTCGAGATGAAAATTGGCCAAACCCTCTGGGCCTATTTCCAGGGAGTTTGGCAGTATCTCAAATGACCTAGCAGCTGCTATCAGAAGTCAGTTTGATTCTCATGGTGAATGTGTGTTGAAAAAAAGTGTTAGATGCATCAGAAAGACTAGACTCTCATATAACGACTCTCATATAACGACTCTCATATAATGACTCTAATATAATATCACACAGAGACAATGTATGAACCCTGGGTTCTCTTTTCCACTCTTCTGACGCCACACAAAGATTTCCAGTACATTTAAATAGAAATAGCAGTGTTTGAATATAAGAAAAGAGGTGTGATGTCTCGACATGTCATATCCTAAACCACCCTATAGTAGAACCAAGTTGCCTGGTTGCAGGAGTAAAAACACCCAAAGTTATAAGAAGCTGAACAGGCGTCTGGCTACAAAGAACCCATCATGATAATTCGTGCACTTAGATCTCGATAACCAGTACACAAGTGAAAAAAAAATACATTCTTTTTGTTATGTTCTATGTCATGATATGATATGTTATGTCGTCACGTGCTTCCATGCCCTTTTCACAGCACCAAAAGATCTCCCAGATGATCCCAGATGATCTCTCAGAAGATATCCCAGAAGATATCCCAGAAGGTCTCTCAATCGGTATCCAACTATTGAGATACTTGAATGATGAAAAAGATCTCCCACAAGATCTTCCAGGTGATCCGAAACGGTACCTAATAATTAAGATACTCGAATGATGGAAAACCCCCTAGATGATATCCTCCATCTCGTCGTCATCCTCCTCCTCTTCCTTGACCTCCTCGGTGTCGCCTGCTACCTGGCCCAAACGTGCGGCCTTCTCTGCATCCCTCAATCTCCTGTACTCAGGCTTCAAGTTGTACTTGGAGGTATACGGCCCCTTTTTTATGAGGTTAGCAATCAGCTCCAACGACTCCTTGAGGTACGTTTCCGGCTGCCGCGTGCGCTCCTTGAGGCCCTTCATCGACCAGTACTCGTACTCCTCGAAAAGACGGAAAAGAAGATCCAAAAGGTCCTTTTTGGGCATTCTGATTGCTCGGCCCTCGCCCTTGGTCTTGTTCGTGGTGGACTTGAGGAACATCGACGTGCTTTTGCCGGTGAGCGACGGCCCGGCCTGCGACTGCACCACGCCCGGGATCTCCGTCAAAAACGTGACCTTGGGCCGTTCTTTTTCCTGGCCGATGTTCTGTCTTCTACTTAGCATTTCAGAGTACTTGGCGTCGCCCTTCAGCGGGATGATCTGGCAGTCGTGCACGATTTTTCCCGTCAAGGACGTCTTCTTTGGAATCGTCTTCACAAACGGCACGAACTTGCGGTCCTCCGACCCGTTTTTCTGCACTTTGAAGAACTTATTGGTCTTCTTCTGGAACGGGTTTTTCTCGAGCTCGGGCAACGCGGGCTGCGCGGGCATCTCGCCCATCTCGGTGCGTTCCTGCTGGAATCGTTTAAGGTTTTCCTCGGAGAAAACGTACGAGTTCTTGACCTGGGTGTTCAAAATAGAGAGATTGTACTCCAGTGGATATGCCTCCGACCGTTCTCCCTCGTCAAGCACGAGTTTGACCTCTAGTTTTTTCCTGCCGCCAGCACCGGCCTGGTTCTGTCGGATTTTTACCTCGCCCAACTGCTGGCCATGGAGATTCTGCTTCTCCATCCACCTATTGGCCAAGTACCGGGGCAATTTGACCAACCAGATTTTCTGCGCCCCGGTCCCAAGATTCATATCAAGCGACTCGTGCTCTTCAAGGTAGTCCTCGGGGTCCAGGAGGAGCGCATGGTCGGCCGGATTCTCGTCCTCGTCCTCCTTTTTGACGTCGGGCTGTGTAGATGCAGTTTTTCCGGTAGAAGGCTCGCTTTTCACGTGCGGGGTGCCGGGTTTTTCCGGGGCGTTGACGGCGCTCATGGGGTATTGTGGAAAGTAGAGATTAGGTTAGTGCTTGTGGCTGGTCGACTTGGGGAAAGCGGCAGACAGAGGGTTTAGGATGATTATGCTAATTATTAGCTGAAGGCGTGGTGGGGTCGGGATGTACGGGTGCGAGGAGAGACGGGGAATGCAGGGCTGGAGAAAGAAGGGTTCCGGGGGGAGATTTTCAGAATGGGGGGATGAACGGGGTAGAAGAGGCCGATTAAAAAGGATGGTAATTTTTAAAATAGAAAAATATGTTCATTGTGGGGAAATTGGCGCACCCTTGAATATTGTAGCTAAAGACGTTGTATCTTAGTATGCGCACCATAGTAGGAATGAAGGTAGAGATGCAGATAGAGATGAATCTTGGTACAGAATAAAATAAGCTATAGAGTAGAGAATAAAATGAAGTCTTTTATGCTTTTACAACTCAAGAAACCAAGTTCACGAAAGATTCTGGGGAGGGCCAGGGGAACTTTTCCGTGATTTCGTGATTCGAAATCCTGCTCTATATGCACTCCAGCCCAGGCCTCATACCTCTAATTCATTCTCCATTTTCACCTATACTTCCACCACGCCCAAATATCCCCAGTTTCACCCAAAATGGTGGCAGAAAGACGCGATCCCCTTGTGATCTCCCGCCCTCACTATATCTCCGGCTCAGATTGCGGCTACTGCAAGTGCAAGAAAAAGCAAACCGCGGCCAAAAATGACCAGTATCCATCAGAAGCCAAGATCCCCCAAACACTGGACTCCGTGACGATTGGGTGCCAGGTCGAACAAATGGCATGTGAAGATTACGACGCGTTCATAAATCTCGGGTTTCGGCGGCTGGGCGACTTTCTATACAAAGGAGACATGTTGCGGGGGTGTTGTAGAATGTACACCATTAGGACCCTGTTAAGTCAAATGAGGATCGAAAAAGAGCACCGCCAGGTGGTGAATCGGTTCAAGCGGGCGATCGCAGATGAGAAAATAGAGCCTGAGAAAGAAACTGAAAAAAACCACGTAGAAATCGGGAAGAAGAAGCGGAAGTTCTTGGACAATAAGTTCGATTTACCTTCGCTCATAGACTGTGAACAAAAGTCTTCCAGATTCCACACGAATTTCGAGCTGGCGAAGTTCAGCAAGGAGAAGTTCGAGCTATATAAAAAGTACCAGGTGCAGGTCCATAATGACAAACCCGGGGACGTGACAGAACAATCGTTCAAGCGTTTTTTGTGTGATTCTCCCTTTTTGGACTATGAAGTTGAGGGTGCATCTGAGGAGTGGGACGTGCTTAATAACTGGGTGAGAAACTGGAAGAGAGAGGAGAAAAAGAAAATGAGAAGAAATGTAAAAAACGGAAATGAGAACAGCTTGGAGAATCTTGACACCACCGAAAACACTGAAAAAGTCTCTCTTCTTCCCAAGAGATTGGGGCCCACACACGAGTGCTACTATTTGGACAAAAAACTCATTGCCATTTCCGTCTTGGATTTCTTGCCCAGTGGTGTGTCGTCTGTATACTTGATCTGGGACCCCGATTATGCACATTTATCACTAGGCACACTCCTGGGAATCAGGGAGGTGCAGTTGTGCCATGAGCTCAAATTGGGGTACTATTACTTGGGGTACTACATCGAGGATTGCGACAAAATGAGATATAAGAAGAAGTTTGGGGGCGACGTCTTGGACGTGTGTAACGAGAAGTACGTGTCTTTGGAAAGAGCCCGGAAATTCATGGAAAACGATGAGTTTTGGGTGGTGACTGAAGAGGGACATATGAATGATAGTGAGAGTGAGAGTGAGAGTGAAAGTGAGAGTGAAAGTGAGAGTGAGAGTGAAAGTGAAAGTGAGGTAGAAGAGGAAAGTGAGAACGAGGAAGAGGACGAAAAAGATCATGGAAAAGAACATGAAAATGACGAATTTGGAAACGCAAATAAAGAAGGGTCGAAGAAAGAGAAAAACACTGATGGTGGAAATGGGTGCCAAAATGAGTGTGGTGCGAAATGCTGTAGACACTCTCCGCAGAATACTGATATGATGCCCAAAAACGATATCGAGGTCGATTCGAACAATTCTAACGATTCTAACGATTCTTCCGAGTTTAATGATTCCGCAGAGTTTGACGAGGTGGAGCACGAACTCAGGTTGAAAGGACACCCGGGGATCTGGAGAGACAACATCGTGAATGTGGCACGTGACCTCTACGCCAATAACGAGACCTATAAGGTGGCGGCGATATCGGAAATGGTGCTTAAGAGCGAGCTAGACTATCCCAAGTCTGAACTCCCACAAGTGTTACCAGGTGCCATACCACTCCATCAACTCGTGAGTTGGATTCAGAAAGGTGCGTTGGACATAGACCTTCCTGTGTCTGTGTTTAGTACTCAGAGAGGCACGATGCACGAAGGCGCGCTTCGCGAGCTCAGCGCACGTGACCGCGGTCACGTGATCGACTTCCTCCGTTTGTTTGGTCTCGAGCGCACGCTAGACGCCATCATCTTGGTATAAATGTATGAATATAAACTGAACATCTAGGAGTTTTATGCTTCTGCCTTTGCTTTCATAAATTCAGCTTCTATATCCGTGTTTTGAATGTATCTTGCGTGTGTCTAATATCTTTACTATACACCCGTGCACCATGCTAGGGCCCATCGCCATCCCTAATATGCACTGTATGTGCACTCCTGAGCGATGAGGTTACCCGGCACACCCCAAATGATATATAAGGACTCGCTCCCATCCGCCCTTGCTGGTTTTCCTTTTTTTTCTTTGTCGACGTACTTCATAGGATCATTTCTATAGGTCACGTTCCACAATGACTCTTCTAAAGAGCCACTGAATCCAACTTGGTTGATGAGCTAGATACCCTTGCGCCCTCAAAGTGAGAACCAATTTAGCTTGTCCACGATCCTTTGCGGTCTGGTCATCTACAATTTGTTTGCCTTTTACTTGGCACTGTTCCTCGTGAACTGTGTCGCCAAAAGGAGCGATGATCTTGACCCTTTTTTGAATGCTTCTTCGGAAGACTCAGCTAAGGGTGGGCACAAGCGGCAGTCTGACAAGTTACGCGCCAAACGGTTTCGTTTTTGGGTCTTGATTTTCACTTTGGTGAACTGAGAGACTTTGAATGGAATCCTTTGGCGGTGACTATAGTTAACCTAGTGGTGTGTCGACCACTGTAAATTGTTGTTTTCCTGGAGTTTGATCATCGTGTTTTCAATGGTCGAACTTTGAGAATGCAGTTTTTTATACTCGATGATATTCTGTTCACAAGTCTTAATCGGCCGTGTGAGTAGAATCTCGCGTGTGAGCATGAAAAGTTTATTTTCTTGTTGAGCACACATGCTTGACAAATGTTTCCTTGCCTTTGTCATGAGAGTTTAGGGGCATTTGTAAATGATTTATTCGTTTTTACGGCCTCACTGTTTCAACCTTCTACCGTTGAGATTTGTTTTACAAAAAGAAAAAGATCTTTTCATCAAAGTCGTGTGACTGGAAACAAGAGGGATCTGTCAAAACTCAGCAATGTGGGTCTAGCACGTACATGCAGGACCATCGCGCCAGCGTACGGTTCTCGGTGTTTGAGGTATTTTTGAACAAGGCTTAGAACGAAGATGCAGACCTCTCACAAGAGTAGAGCTGATTCATGTAGAAGCCCATGTATTTATGAATGAATCTCCAAGTTATTTCATTCCGATCCGTTTTGAATAATGTCTTTGACAGTCATAAAGAGACCAGAGATTCTCCCGAATAAGCGGTTCTGCATGTAGCACGATCTAACATTGCATCTACAGCCTTATCTGCAGGCCCAACCGCTCACCTGCGGCATACAGCCGAGAGAGGGGACAGGCACCCACTGCAAACATCTCAATGGGGGCTTATGGCACGAAATGTATATATACGTGCCTGTCCCACATGGAAAGTGCCTGCGTTTTTCTTGGCCCTTGTTTGGGTCCCACATCTCATTTGCCATCTTTTTTGTGACCGTTTCGTGTTTTGCCGCCCACTTGCTTTTCACTAATACGAGAAAGATTCTACAGAGAGCCATTTGTTCTAATACCCTTTCACATCTATCTAAGAACAGATACCTATGTTGATCGTGCATAGGACTCCTCAAACACCCAAGAATGTGTTCAAAGGTATGACCACCATGCGCCGATCTCGCTGCGTCTACATCGCGGCATTAACGGTCTTAATATATGTAATCACGTTCTGTGTGGTGAGTTATGAAGTGGAAGCAAAACAGCTTTTCTCTGCGAAGTTCAAGAAACTTCAACTAGATTTCCAGGGGCTTCGGTACCTTTTCGAAACGAGAGATTCGTATTCCTTTGATAAATGGGCAGACGCCATATTCCGCCGGAAACTAGCCGATCGTCATGACGAGTTTGCTATACGAATGGCAGAGTATAACATCGATGGGAAAATCGGGGTTCAAGATGATGGAACCTCGGAAAATGATCATGTAATAAATCTTCCTTCTTTTCTTTGGGGAGAAGGAGCAAACACACCCTTAAAGCCCTTTGCACCACGGCTCACATTTGCCATTTTGCTCAGTGAGTTGAATGATCAGATGGCTTCAACACAAGATGCCAAGAACATTGAAGTCCCGTATTTCCACTGGGCTGATTGGACGGATTTGGAGGCCCTACAAACGAAAATGTTATCGGTGAAGGAATCTCAAGAGGCATGCGAAACATTGATTCCCAGACCTTATGAGAAGGGTGTGGGGCAGAAAGATATCGCCATGAATGCTAGATCCTTTTGTCTAGATAACGAGGACCTCAACATCTACCTTGCGAAAAACGCCAGGAACCCGGAATTGGCACCCTACCTTCAGCAAATCAAAAAACTGGCACATAAGACGAGATTCCATGTTTTTAGAAATCCCCAGAGAACATCCCAGAGGGTCAGGAAAATGGCTGCTGCGTCGTACCTTAACGATTTCATGCCTGCACCTATGGCTGTACATCTTCTTCTTCCCTATGGTGTTCAGCAAATGGCACCGCTCCATATTCCCGTGAATCAGAATGTCTCCAATCGGGTCAGATTGATCGATACGGAAATCGCAGAAAGGGCGTCTCAACGGGATAAAAGGCCTAATATTCTGAAGGAACTAGAGAGGCTTGCTCGTCACGTGACGCGGCGTTCGACTCAGATACCGATGTCCGAATTAAAATATCACAAGGATCTTGCACATGAAAACTTTCTCGATCAACTGGAGGAAATCGAGAAGGCTCTATCATTGAAGAAACATCTTTCGTCTCAAGAAAAACATTACCTCAACAGTCTCCGGCAATCACTCATAACACCGGAACCCACCAAGTACTTCAGAGAAGCCCTTCTCGTAAACTACGAGCAAAACTGGGGAACCGGCGGGCATTATGACTGGAGGTTTTTCACGAGTATCAATATTCCTGCTGCCATGCAGGCGCTGCATTTGCACGGCCTCATTCTGGCGTGGCTTAGATTCACTAATGCGAATGATATTACTACATGGATAGCACATGGGTCGCTATTAGGCTGGTACTGGAACGGGCTTTCGTTTCCGTGGGACACCGACTACGACGTGCAAATACCAATCATGGATCTCCACAAACTTTCGAGAAATTTCAACCAGACGGTGGTTGTGGATTTCGGGGTCAGAGATTCAAACGAGGTGAGATATGGCCGGTATTTTCTAGATTGCGGGACCTGGATCAGCCATCGAGACCCCGGGAACGGGCTCAATAATATTGATGCGCGTTTCATCGACATGGATTCCGGACTCTATATCGATATCACTGGTTTAGCGGTCTCTCCGGTTTCTGCACCGAGAAGATACAACCATGTGATTCCAAAGCCTTCAGACTTACCTCCTCTTTTGGGAACTGCGGCTCATGTACGCATGGAATACAGACGGAATGACGCAGGCAAGATCTACAACTGCCGCAACTACCACTTCTCGACGCTTTCGGAAATCTCGCCTCTTCGCTTAACCATGATGGAAGGCATCCCGGCATATGTCCCCCACAACTTCACCCGGATCTTGCAGACAGAATATAGGAAGAAAGGCACCTACTCCAAGATGTTCCTATCACATGCGTTTTTGCCTCGCCTCGGGCTCTGGACTTCCTCGAAGGTTATTGCTAAGTACACTAAAGATAGGAAAGTGCAGGAAAAACAGGTCAATTTGGGAAGCCACGAACGAACAGCCCTGGAAATCGTCGATAAGCTTTCTGTTTTTTCTTTTAGTGACCAGGACTACTTGGAGCTCATGTCTTCTGAAAGCGATATGTTGTTTGAGTACCTTATCTCGAAGAACATGACGAGATTCCATAAGAAGGAGATGGACTTGATATTGAGAGGAAACTCCACAGAACACCTTCTCTTCAAAGATGGGGAGCTTGTTATGCCTGCAGCACAACTTCGACACGATATCACGAATTATCATGGTGTATTGGAAAATGAGACATTTGCTGAGAAATTGGAAGAGTATGTAAAAAAGACAGAGGCTTTTGAAGCAGGGAAAGAGTATGTCGACACTAATAAGCCACAGGGGCATGCGCCGGGGTTCATGCAGTTTAGACCGCTTTTTAGAAACCCGCAGGAGGCAAGAAGATAAAAGAGGATCTAGGGGTGAGGGGAAGGAGGAATATTTTGGGAATCAGAAGGGGCTTATAAAGTTAGAAATTTACGAAGAGCGTGGTCCAAAGAGATTGGAGTAATATAGAGGAAAATACTCGAGAAAGCCTAGAAGTTAGAAAATATGCAGGTGATGAGATTTAGAATTAGATTAGTGAAATGAATTATTAGATTGGGAAAGCTAACAGCCGTTGGGGTCACTTGGTAGATTTGACTTCTACTATTCTTATAGCCTTCTCCTTTTGTGCGTATTGATTGCAAAAAGCGTAACGTATGATCGGAGTGAAAGAGCACAGCTGCAAACCGAACCTCAAGATACAATGTAAAAGGCAGAGGAAAAATGATGATTTTCAAAACTCGAATGATTCTTCTTAACTTTCTCTTCTCCAATGGCCCGTCAATTTAGTGCTCAGGTTTTCGGACCTCACATTCAACTTCCCATTCATTTTATACATTCAACTTTCCATGCAACTCCCATGCGTGGATCTAAACCTGACATTTCGCAGATCTCAATACAACTTCAAAACGTACCTTACTGATCACTCAGTTTCATCTGAATTTCCTGAAGTTCCCTTTTTTTTCGTACTCAAATAGATATTTCCAGTGTCACTGAGCAAAATATCAACAAAAGAAAAAAAGAAAGAAAAAAGAAAGTACATAGGTGAGGTCAGGACAGAATTATCTACGGTAATTCGTGAGACACTGCGAGGTGACCTCGAAATGAGTTAGAGGTTTTCTGTGTAGTTGTACAGTTTTTGGGCTTAGAAGGTGACTTTTGAGTTCCCCTTCAATCAACGGATTTCTAAAACTATAAAATTATCATATTAAAAAAAGATACAATGCCATGGCCTCCCCCTTCTCTCCATGTTCCCTTATTAACTACTCGCAGGCTGCAGCCTTCGGTCGCAAACCACGCCACTTTGCGCGCGTCACGTGACCGCCAAAACGCACGGCCAATCACGCCGCGCACTTCTCACTTCTCCATCTTCACATCCATCATACAAACCAACCTTCTAGTAGCCTTCCAGTAGCCAACCCACAAAACAGCAAGTATGTTCAGAAACATCGCACAGCGCTCGTTCCAGAGATTCAACTCGCACGGCCACGGCCACGGTCACGTGTCGAAGTTCATCAAGGAGGACCCTTTCAAGCACCTCTACAACAAAGAGGCCGGCGAGGCATTCAAAAAGGCCAACCATGAAAAGGCCCACCACTCCGAAGGCATCACGGAGTTGTGGAAGAAAATCACGTTTTTCGTCGCGTTGCCCGTTGTGCTTTTGACGGCGATCCCCATTGGGAAAATCGAGCTCGACCACGCCAAGCACAGAGAGCACTTGAGACACATTCCCGACGAGGAGTGGCCCGTGCAGTACGAGTACCAGAACCTCAGACAGAAGAAGTTTTTCTGGGGCGACGGCGACAAGACCTTGTTCTGGAACTCCGACATCAACAGACACATCGAGTAGGCGGTATGGTGTGGGAAATTCGATGGTGGACGCCGGGTATAGCATATTCAATAAACGACTAGATAAACTGGTGTAGAGGGGGTACATGGGATCCATGGGATCCCTGGGAGCAAAAAGAAATCAAATGCTTGTTTTATTCAGGCGAGATGTAGAATAAGAGGGGATCAAGGGAGACGCGGTGTACCGTTTGGAAGTCCCTGTACTATGGTATGGGGTTATACTGCAAGATTGAAGCGCACATGAGACGTATGTACAAGAGAAGCACCTTTAATGTAGAGGCTAAGTAATCTTTCATTTTCTTCGTTTTCTCCGTTTTCTTCTTCTTCTTTTTCTTTTTCTTTCCGATTTCCAATTCACCTTCGGGTTTATCGTGTAATCGTCGAGATCTGACATTGTAGGAATCTATGCAATGCAATGCCATTTAGTGGAATTGTAATCTGGCTCAATGGGTTAAGGAGTTACCCAAATCTAACTGCCCCAGCATTGAAGACATATATATATACATTGTACAAAATTCAAAAGCCAAATCATATAGTGTTACTTGCGGGGTCCGAGAGCCCTTAGTGCCCTATAATAAACAGGGCAACTTTCAGTAGATACTCAGAGGTCATGGGAAAAGGCAACTCTGAGCCAAGTTTCAGGGGAGTCTATAGGAGAAGATTAGGAGAAGATTAGGAGAAGATTAGGAGAAGATTTAGAAGCAGTTTAGAGGAGGATTCAGGAGCAGTTTAGAAGAAGATTAGGAGCAGTTTAGAGAAGATTAGAAGAAGATTAGAAGAAGATTAGAAGAAGATTAGAAGAAGATTAGAAGAAGATTAGAAGAAGATTAGAAGAAGATTAGAAGAAGATTAGAAGAAGATTAGAAGAAGATAAAGAGAAGATAAAGAGAAGATAAAGAGAAGATTAGAAGAACGTTAGAAGAACATTACGAGAAGATTAGGTGCAGATTACGATAAGATTACGAGAATTTTAAGAAGATGGTGCACGGGGAATGGAGAATAGAAACCCATTGAGTAGGTAGATATACATTCGGACTCAAAGATGTGAATCTCCAAAGATCAATTCAAAGAGAATACCCAAACTAAGTGTCTCAATACTGGCCCTAAAATTATACCCTGAGTAGATAATATGCCTTGAGGGCCTTGAGGCATCACCAGATCCCAAGGCCTAAGCCCTACGCCCCAAGCCCTACGCCCCAAGCCCTAGAATTCTATCTAGATAATATATTAACATACATACTTCGTGAATCGTTAGTGCAGTGGGCCTCCTTTCCATCTCCTTCTCCTTTCAACCTTTCGACCTTCAACCTTCAACCTCCAACCTCCAACCTCCAACCTCCCATCTCCCATCTCCTTCCTACAACGCCAGGAAAATGTACAAGTTGTTTGTCGCGGCGATGGCCACGCTGTTCTCCTGCGGGTGCCACGAGAGATGGAGAATGCTCTTCTTGAAGTCGATGTAATCATTGCCGTCGCCCGTGCCCACGCCGCTCATCAAGCGGCGGCGCGTGCTCAGCTCGCCATGCAACTTCTTCGACTTGAACGCGGACTTATCGGCCTGCAACACGATCTCCTCCTGCGGCTCGTCCGACGAGTAGTGGGAGTTGGGCGACGCGGGGTAGTTCTGCGATGCAGGAGGAGGCGACTCGCCGTCGCCGCCGTTATCTGAATCGTCGTCGTCGTCGTCGTCGTCGTTTTCGTTTTCGTGGTCGTTTGCCCGGTTGAAGTCGACCTTTTGCGGTGTTTTTTCGCTGCTTTGGCCGTCAACCGCACTGGGGTAGATCATGAAGTTGTTGTTGTAGGAGCCGGTCATCACGGACCTGTTGTCGCCGCTGAACTGGACCTCGAACTTGTCGAAGATCGCGTCGTTCTCGTACGTGTCGCAGAGGCGGTCGCGGAGGTTCTCGTGCACGTTGATGGTCTTGATTGGCGTGCGTTCCATGGCGAGGTCCCAGATCTTGACCGTCATGTAGTCACGTGACACCACGTGCCGGCCGTCGTGGGAGAACTTCACGTCGGAAATCAGCGACGTGATCTCGGTGAAGAAGTTGTGCGACGCGGGGTCCAAGTACTCCTCGAACACTTTCGCGTGCGAGTCGCAGAGCGAGTTCTGCCGCATGTCGGCCAACTTGATCGTGCCTTTGGACAGCGAGTACATGAACAAGTTACAGTGTGACGGATGGAACTCCGCCAGCGTGATCACCTCGGTCAACTCCTCCATGTTGGCCGGCTTGATGTCCACGATGTTGAACAGCTGGTCGGGGATGTCCAAGTTCCAGAGGTTGATGCGCAAGTCGTCCAGAGAGAGATAGGTTTCCTGGTCGGAGTTCACCGAGATCAGGTTGATGTGGTACGCGTGCGCGTTGGAGTAGATTTTCTTGGGCTGGGCGGAGATCAACTTGTCGTGGAAGGTCATTTTCGGCAACTTCAAGTCGCCCACCAGGAATTTTTGAGAGGGTAAGTGTGCCTGGCCGTTGAGGTTATTCTCGCTCACCAACTTGACCTGTCTCTCCATTACTTTCCACAACTTGATGGTCTTGTCGTTGGTCGAGAGAAGGTACAACGCGTTGGACGAGCTCTTCAACCACTTGATTTTGTTGATTTTCTCCTCGACCTCCAACGACTTCAAGTAGTCGAACTCGGCATCATGGCTCTGGAACTCGGTGAAAAACTTGTACTCACACGCGGCCTTTTTGCTGGCGTTGCGCTCAAATAACACTACGCGGCCGCCCTTGTCGCCGGTCGCCAAGAACTGGCCGCTGCCGTCGAACTCCACCGTGGAGATGATATCTGCCTCGGTGATGTTCTCGATGTCGCCTTTATCGCCGAAACACTGCGAGAACTTCCACTTGTGGTCCATGGTCATGGTCGGAATCGGGCAGAATCGCGCAGATCCGGGCTCGGGGGTGTCTATATATCCGGGAAAGTTGAAATCCCGGGAAATTTGGGAAATTTGGGGGAATTTGGGAAAGGTGGCGTGAAACTAGGGCTCGTATACGTGAGGCCTGATGCGATTAGCTATAGTAATGGGTGCACTAACCAGCGAACGGATTTGGGGGCAGGACGAAGGGACTCTGCGTATTGGAAAAAGAAATATGCAATTTGGGCGCCCGTTTATATAGATGGCGCTGGCGGTGTCCGTTTTTTTATGTGTGTAGTGCAGAAAACCCGTGTTCTTTTTTTTAACAGTTTCGAAGAGCGTCGTAGGTGAACGGGTTTGGAGGTGAGGTGAGGTGAGGTGAGGTGAGGTTCGGCGAGCGAGGAGCGCATGGAGATTGGGGTGCTAAAAAGAGAGGGAGAGAGAGAATGAGAGAATGAGAAAAAAGATATAAGGAAAAAAAGGGACATTTATGAATATTTTGGATTTTTGAAAAGTTTTCTGGGTTTTCGGTTACGGAGTGAAAATACTGAACTACTTTTTTATGTTGAAAAACGTGG
Source organism: Metschnikowia baotianmanensis (assembly GCA_030565705.1). Taxonomy (NCBI): domain Eukaryota; kingdom Fungi; phylum Ascomycota; class Pichiomycetes; order Serinales; family Metschnikowiaceae; genus Metschnikowia; species Metschnikowia baotianmanensis. The sequence goes on from JAJMCI010000024.1 coordinate 71,187, forward strand.
GCATGGTGGAAATCAAGGGGGCCTTATTTGTGATTCGTGGGGCGTTGGATGGATTGAGGGAGGTCTTTTTTCCGTTTGGGGCCAGGTGGGGCCGGTGCTGGATGTGCACCCGTACACCAGAGAACGGGGTAGGTTACGGTTGCTGTGGACAAGGTGGCAAACTTTTGGGTAGAATTTGTGATTTTCAGAGATTTTGTGGAGTAGTTGATTTTCTGAACTTAAAATAGATTTTTCTTGATACCCATTTTTTAAAATTAGGGGGATGGTGCTGGTGTTTGGGGTCCCTTATTCTCATCTTTTGTAAGTTCAGACAGGTCTTCAGATAAGCGTGTGCGAAGGTGAGGCAGAGCAGAAAGAAGTGGAGGGAAGGGCGAGGCCTCTTTCTTTTTTTACCTTCGATTTCATTTAGACAAAGAAATGATGGAAATTAGATGGATAATTGTACCTTATTCTCTTTTTGAAAAATAATTCTCATTTCAATTCTCGATGGTTTTAAGACCCGCAACCATCTCTTTGTAAGGTTATTTCTGGTTCCTCTCTACTGACTAAGGTGTCATAAGAGACTGTGATTGCGAATTGGGGAGAAGGTCCGATGTCTTGTAAAAGCATGTCTCTTTCATGTCGTTTTCATGTGTTTCTTTATTTTTTATTTCCCATTCGACTCTTCACTCCTCTTCTCGCTTTCCTTTTCAATCCTTCTCTAAAAATCCGTCTCTTCGCTTTCTCCAGTATAATTATTTCTGGCAACCTCAACTTCCTTCCAAAGGTTGGAAGGAGACCTCTTTTTCGAATTCCCACATGGCAAAAGTATCTACCTTTAAACCAACAGTCTTAACCTATGCCCAAGTGGCCTCTTCGCCACCCGGAAAGAACGCCAACATGTACTCTCATCTACAAATTGAGCAAACCTCAAAGGACTTAGACGATCAATAATTTCCCAATCATTCTGATTCACTGGAAGACTCCATGGTTTATCCATTCCAAACATCAAAGCCTCACGAATTCCGCAAAAACTGTTCTGAAAGCTCAACACAAGGGTTGTTACTACTCGTATCGAACTACTATAGTCAACGCTATCAGAGACCTCTGCATATCCCACAACGCGATAGACAAAGGTAAATTCAACACGTAGTTGAGGTCGATTCGGGAGACGTGACCTCGACATGGGCTACAAATTTTATGTATAACCGTACAGGTTTTGGGCTTAGAAGGTGAATTTTGAGCAATTAGTTCATTAAAAAAGAGAAAAAATTCACTCTTGGCGCTTTCTCTTCCTATTGATCAGAATAGGTTCTAGGTAGGCAATGGCTGCGACAACAGTGTTAAGTACTCATGGTGTTAATTTCCCATAGTGAGGCCTCACCGTTTTCCAGGGTTGTTCTTCTTTTTTAAAATAAAGAGATAATCAAGCTTAAGAATTCTAGCCTCATTTTTCACTGGATGATTCGTCAAGTGGGTCCTTGATGGAGTTCAGTCCCACAATGAAGATTGGTCTGGGTCTATAGAGGCTCGCAGATCGTGAGGTGATGAGAATGCTACAACTATGGCATAATACCCAGTGTTCGGAAAAACCAGCATGAAAAGGTAGAATACTTGAGATTTTGGGATTTCATGAGTGAGATACGACAAAGATCGCTCAACTCACCTTTTTTAAAGTCTTTCGTGCAAAATATCTAATCATCATGAAGCTCAAACCTCTCATAAGTCCTATCAATGCATTTCCTGGTGCAGTCTTCTAACTTTTCACACCTTCTTCGATACTTTTGCCCGAAAGACCAAACTTCACAGGCCTTGATTAGCACACCAAGCTAAAATCTGCTACAATGATCTACAAACAGAGCCCAGGCACCAGCCGAGCTCTCGGATTTGGATACTTTTATATTACAGTCGGAGACCTATTTAATGCAGCGCAACCCTTAGGCGGCCTTCTTGGCAGCGTCCTGAGGGGCGACCTTCTTGTCCTGAGTGAATCTCTTTCTCTGGGGAGGAGTTCTGACTCTTCTGTCGACTCTGGATCTGACTCTGACGATTCTGGCGTGGATGGCACAGGACACACAGTAGTGCAACTTGTTGTACAACTTGGGCAAGGCGTACTCCTGGTAGACAGAGGCCTCGGAAAGGTCTCTGACGGCAGCGGCCTCCACCATGTTTCTGATGGTGACTCTCTTGATGGCCTTGTCCTTAGGGACACATCTGGCACAGTTCAAGCATCTGACGGGCTTGACGTGGCCTCTTCCCTTCTTGTTTCTACCGTTGGACGCTCTCTTCTTTGGCATGATGCTGGAATGTTAGTACTATGAAAACAAAAAAAAAAGGGGTAGGGGGTGGAAAGGGGGGCTTCAAGGGGTGAAGCTCCTTTCTCCCGACGGGTCTGTACCTAGCGGCTAATGAAGTCATTATTTTCAAAGAAAGGGTTTTGGATGCATTTTTAGGATAATTTGGGTTCATCTTTTTTTTATCTTGGACCGGAGAGGAGTTCTTCTCGTGATCCTTTCTCATATACTGGTGTATGTTTGGCGTTTCAAATCTCTTGATATTTTTCACATAGTTAAGAGGACGATATGGAGATATCTTTTGGTCTCAGCCTCCAATTGCTTCAAGGAATCAAATATCACCAGTGTCAAATATCCGACATCTCTCGTTTCATTTGTACCGATTCAGAACTCGTCGGGAAGGTAGGGTACGATTCAACATACTGTTTAGTTATGGAGAAGAATCAGACTGGAAGGAGGTCAAAAAAAATTTATTCATGTGTGCGCGTGCGTGCTCGCGGCCTGCATTCGAGCGTGAGTGTGAGGGCGAAAAACTTTAGGGCTCGAGCCCTAACGTGGCCGCGAGATCTGGGAACACGCAAATTGAATGTGGAACGAGTGAAATGGGAATTAAAAGTTGAGTAGAATCATCTTCTCGGTCGTAAGTGTTATTAAAGACTATTTTTTTTTCTTTGAGTTGTCCTTTTAGTCAAGATCGGATGAGTGGTGTTAACGATTCGCTCAAGGCGAGAGGCATATGTATGCAGGAGCAACCTATCAAGTAGGTAAGGCTTGTACCAGGGAATGAATTTCCCATGTTATGGAACTTTAAGTTTCTATCAAATGATCAATGAACGGTATAGATGAGATAGATTGTTTTTTTTTTCACTTTGAAAGTGCCTGAATTCTTGCTTCTAGTGTGGTGACAAAGACCCGACCATGTAACGCAAGATAACGCTTCGACACTACTAAATGTAGTTCATTTGCGGCTCACTTGGCAAATGATGTCGTATCTGATCTGATTAATGCTACACCTTAGTATCCGAGTGCTATCAGGCTCAAGCTCAGGGATGCTCATGTGATTATGGTCACGTGACCTGTGCATCGCGTGGCTGCGCCAGTACAGGGAGCGCTACCCATTTATCGTTGGATTTCGAACTTTATATAAATCTGTTTTTGCTACGCTTCGGTGGGGATTCTCTATGTGTGAAATGTTTAAATTTCAAGAAATGGGTTAAAACATCGCTCGCTTGATTATACACATTCTTCAAGTCACGAGATCAGGCACTTGCTCACGGCAAAGATCGGCTATTCATGCCCTTTTATTCAATTACTTACGCATGGAAAATTGAATGTTTTGGAAATGCAATTCGTGTATTCTTAGAATCATGATGTTCCCTGAATCTTTCTGTCGGCAAGTCTTTGAGCGCCCCTAGATTTAAAATGTTAGGTCCTCCTACTAAGTTGAATATATTAGTCAGGTGACAGGAATAATAGCACAAATAGGGGTCTTGAGGAGTAAGTAAAAAGTGAGACCAAATTCATTTCAAATTCCTATTCTCGAAAAGTCGTAATAGATCCTCTACTAAGAATTCGACGTAATATGGGTGCCAGTGCAATTCAATTAATATGGACACGCTTGCGGGACCCATGCCTAATATATTTCACATTCACATAAGGGCTCGCTGGAGTGCCGCCACTTTCGATTATAAGCAGTGATAAGGCATCAGCAGAAATTAGATAGCCACATCATCACGAACAAAACTTACCAAAAAAAATAGCAAGAAACATCGTCCCTAGACCGTTTTCCCAAGTATGTCACGTGACCCACGTCACGTGCACACCCGCGGGCCAATGAGCGGCGGGAGTTTCGCGTGCGTGCGAGTCGCCTGATTTTTCTCACACTGTCATCACGCTAGACCGATTAGAGATAGCATTTCACACCAGTGTAGTTTCTCGAAATCCACAGAAATAATGTATGTGTGCAAAAAATACACGTGTTTTGGAATTCTTCGAATCATGATCTAGTTGAAAGAATTGCGAATTTCCCCGCTGATCCCCGATTTATCCTGATCTTATATCCCCACACTATGAACTTGATGATTGCTTGAAAGGACAAACAACATGATATCATCCCATGATAATGGAACATAATCGGAGAGAAACCAACTTATATATATTCAGATTCATACTTAGACCATACTGTTTGACTTAGCAAAGATGAAACCTGTCATTTCGTGTCCTGTTGTGCTTTTTGTCCTTTCTTGAATATTATAGATACGTCATACATATGGATCACCCGCCGACCCTCTGAACTGCCCCCACATGAAAAAAAAAGAGCCAAAAGAATACTGAAATCTATCTCCTTTGCTTATTTCAGAATTATCTCTCTGATTTGGCTATAAAACAGAATATTTATCATTAATGCGTGCCCTCTTAGAATGAGACTATATCACAGAGACCTACCCCTAAACAAGGTCCACAAATCCCATACACCACGCCCGGGATTTCAAAAGAAGCCGATCCGCCATCAAATCCCGCCTCTATTCAAACAAAACTCATCCGATCACAAAACCAAAATCGCAAAAACCTCTCAATCCAGCGATCCTCAAGACCAAACTTCCAATCCAACCATTTCCCAAAACCAATACTAACTCCATAGGCTTTCCCGTACATTTGCACGTGTTGCCAGACAAAGCAGAGCGTTGAGCTCGTCGAGAATAGTCTTTGCCGGCGCCAAGGTGGACTCCAAAACCGCGACCAAGTTGGCCGAGGTCACCGGTCCCGATTCGTCTTTGATTGGTGCGGGTGCCACCCCAGGAACCATCCCCACCGACGTCGACCAGGCCACCGGCTTAGAGAGATTCGAGCTCTTGGGTAAGATGGAGGGTGTGGACGTGTTCGACATGGAAAACCCCATTTTCGAGGGCAAGGGCACGATGCAGGACCCGTTCATCGTCCCCACCTACATTGGCTACCGGTACGTAGGCTGCAAAGGCCACGGCAGCCAGGACCACAAGCCGTACTGGATGAAGGTCGAGGAGGAGAATCCCGGCAGGTGCTGGCAGTGTGGCTCGGTGTTCAAGGCCAAGTACGTGGGTGAGCCCGGCCACAGCCACCACTAGATGGACAACGAGGGTGCTGAGTCAATGGCCCGCGGAAATATTCAATACATGCATGAAGAGAGCTTTTTAGGAGTGTAGATTCGGGATGTGTGGAGAAAGGAGAGGGAGAAAGGAGGGGGAGGAGAGATAGGGGACATCGAGCTTACATTCCTGTAGTGTATTCAATGGAGAAACCCGTAGTTAGTTTCTGTTTGCACCCATTAGGGTTCTTAGTTTTGACTGGAAAGTCAGAGCTACATATTGAAACGTATTCTACTTTCAAAAAGATCTGGCTTTAATTTTCCTCTACTAATAGAATCAACAGAACAAAAGTCAATCCGAACACTGGAATATAGTAAATACAGTAGGGACCATCGAATGGTGAAATGTGGTCCGAGCTCGCACATTGCAGTCTGGAATAATCGATCCATGTTCGAACTTTAAGATACCGTTCCAAGGATAAAACAATCAAGAAATAAAAAGAAACATATAGAACAATACAATGCAATGTGTGATTTGCACGTGCTTGACTTCATTTCTTTGGCTTTTCTTGTGGGAGCTTTCTGTCCCATTGTCTTAGTGTTCAATCATATGAGACCATATGCAGATGGTCTATTATCAGTGGTGATCTTTTTTTTGGGTATAGGTATTCCCCCGTCAAAAGACACAGACCTCGGGCCGGCTCGGCTTTCACAGAACGAACCATTTTTGATCTTCGACGAAATGGTCGAAGTTTTCCGATTTCAAGCTGGATATTATGAACGATCTGATATCTTGAGCACTCATTTATTAGTGTAATGCTTGTCGATAATATTCTTTGACAAATTACTCGGAAGGGCCTGATATTGAGTCCTTTTACTGTCCCAAGCCCAATTTGCAAATTCTGTCATGAACTGAAAAGCGAAAGTCGCCATTGTTCTCATTCCTTCATTGTACTACCATAGCAATGGATGCTTATTTATCTTTCCAGTCAGGCACAGGTAAAATAATCGTGACTTCCTGTGAAAGCTAGACTTTAGAGTTTCTTTAAATATGATAAGATTCTATACCTGACAGTGATGCTTTTCTGGGCCATATCCCTAGAAATGGGATATTGAAAAACTCCAGAGATTAACCCAGAATCACTCGCCATTGTTCACCAATACATGCACACACGACAATTCATCCTATTTATGCAGTCTTTGACGATTATCTTTTCCATCTGCTGTGGCCCGAAATCCAACAAGGATATTTAAATAATCTCAAATGTGCCTCTATCATACTTCCAAATACTCTCAAATTTCCACACTCGCTTCCAACGCCACCTGTCACTATGGCCAGCGTGTTCAATGTGCAGATCTTCTTTGTGGTGTTCAGAGAGTCGCTTGAGGCCGTTGTGATTATTTCAGTGCTCTTGGCCTTCTTGAAACAGGGCTTAGGGGGTAATACTCAAGATCCTCAAGTGTATAAGAAGTTGAGAAAACAGGTGTGGCTTGGTTCATTGTGTGGCGTGCTTTTATGTTTAATTTTAGGAGGCGCTTTCATTGCGGTCTTCTATACGCTCAAAGAGGATATCTGGGGCCAGTCGGAAGACATTTGGGAGGGTGTTTTCTGTCTTCTCGCATCCATCATGATCACCTTTATGGGACTCGCCATGTTGAGAATCAACAAGATGAAGGAGAAATGGAGGGTCAAGCTAGCACGGGCCCTATTGAAGGCTCCAGAAAATGAAGAAAATCAAAAGGAAAAATTCGGGTTCGGGAAATTTACCCGGAAATACGCCATGTTCATTTTACCTTTTATTACTACCTTGAGAGAAGGCCTAGAGGCCGTTGTTTTTGCAGGAGGAGTGGGGCTTAATTCCGAGGCATCGTCGTTTCCACTCCCTGTGATATGTGGATTGACCGCTGGAATTCTCGTGGGATTGTTCATGTACTATTTCGGTGTGCAGCTCTCATTGCAGATCTTCTTGGTAGTATCTACATGCTTCTTATACCTTGTTTCTGCAGGCCTCTTTTCCAGAGGCATCTGGTATTTTGAAACTTATGTTTACAACAAAGCAACTGGAGGAGACGCCACTGAAAACGGTCTGGGCCCCGGAACATACGATATCACCAAATCCGTGTGGCATGTGAACTGTTGCCATCCTCTGCTCGATAATGGGTGGAATGTATTCAATGCTCTCTTGGGGTGGCAGAATTCCGCGACGTACGGGTCGGTGATCTCGTACAATGTCTACTGGATTTTCGTCATATCTACTGTATTGTTGATGGGGTATGAGGAGAAACATGGCCATTTGCCATTATTCAAGAGTGCTACATTGGGTGGTTTGAATCCCGTGAGGTTTGTGAAGGAGAAAACGGCAAAGAGAGAAAGTGAAGAGTTCCAGATGCAACGCGAGACCTTGATTCAGAGTGAAAAGAAACAGAAAGTCGGGAAAACTGATGATTTCAGCGAAATCACCGGGATCAGGGTCGAGAAGTGTTCGGTGAGGAACCAGTGAATGTATTTACCAAAAGAAAGGGGGGAAGTTGAAGAGTAAGAAGGAGAAACGGATTTTGAGAATTGCCATGCTATTACACACACACACACACACACACATACATACCTAAAAAGCATAGGCAATTCTTGGGGTTCTGGAGAACGAGATTAGTGGTGATCCAAATGCCTCTACCGGCTTTGTTTTATTTTGTTTTGTTTTGTTTTTTTGGTTGAGCAATGGTCGAGCCGTTTTTATCTAACTATATAATTCAGGGGTTTAAGGTGGATTTTAATAATAAAAACACAAGAGGGTTAAGTTTTCAAGCACTAATATGATACTTCTGGAATACTGTACTCACCTGCAGGTGTTCCATAAAAAGCCATCTTATCTCACCAATGACATAATGTGGAAGGGTCCGTGAATGATGGGATTTGCCTTGTGTTTGTCTGATTCTGGAAAAGTTCAAACTGTGAACATGAATTCAATTTCTGGCTTATTTCTGACTTATTCCAGTGCATTGCCTAAAACAGAGGGGTGACTATGGATTACAGTCCAACCTGGATAAGTGCGAATCCATTTTGGCAAATCCACAAGCGAGCCTTAACGAGTAAAGAGGGCATGTTGCAGTTTCACCGCGGTTCCTGCAAAGAACTCAAGTTCACAACTAGTCTCCTCCTGGAAGAGAGGGTATACCTGAATATCAAAATCGACCTAACGCACGTCTCGACAAGACTCATATAAGTCTGCCTCATTAGAAACGGCGGAAACAGAAAGGGATTCTGTCAACGTAGTCGGTGAAGTCAACTCAAAGAATAGAGAGACCAGAGACTAGAGTCAAATGCTTAGCAGCTTGACTTACTTTTCAAGTCAGAAGACCAGGAAATAAGCCAGCCTTAAAAAGAGAGGAACTTCACCCAACTACTCAGGCACATACATCATTATCAGGCAGCTCCACCTGATAACAAGACCGGCGATCGCCGAGAACGGAATCTCGATTGGTAACAGAACGGAGATGCCCGAGAATGAAAACCTAAAAACACAGTAGATGTGCACATAAGGCCACCACAGTGGTTGACCTTCAAACCTCATATGCTCGTTCGAATCCTTCACCTCACCATGGCTAACTTAGAAGACAATCTACTCGTCGACCCTTTTGAAGAAGGACGTGATTCCGTACTGAGTCTTCGAAGGAGGTTTTCTTTTTAACACCCGATCTCGCATTTCTTGCAAAAAGGATAATTCTTGCATCATGATGTCGTAGCCGTTCCATCCCATTCGCAGGAACGACTCCACACAATCCAACGCATTCTCTATTTCCTTCTCCGTAAAGCGAGCCTTCGAGACATGGACGTGGCCAACCTCAGTCTGAATCTCATCTTCGTCACTCTCGTTTTTCTCTGGGGTATTTTCAGGCCCCACTTTTTCGCTCGAACTTTCCCCCATTTCCTCGAGTGTGTTGGTATCTACGGTTCCTTGTTCACCATTGCGAGCCTTCTGATCTATTCCAAATCTGAGTTTGAAATTTTCAAGCCAGCCGTTGCTCCAACCAGGTGCAACATACCTATTTTTTTTCTTGAGTTGACGCTGCTTGTCCATCTCATAAAAATGGTGCTTGTAAATTCGCTCAGCTTCTGTTTTGAGCCTTACGTCCGTCACTTGACACGATCCCTCGTGCTTTTGACAAAACTCCCAAAGCATTTTCTCGGTCTCGGGTTGGTTTGCCGCTCGGTTCCGTATTCTGTTTGGCCGAACTAGCTCGGGATCTCTCAGATCAGTGAGTGATCTATAAATCGTGGATTCCAGCACGTCATATTTGAAGGTTTTGCTAAACCAACTTCTGAGCTGAGACGCCGTGAGTGCTGGGTTTGCTGCACTATATTCCCGTAATTTTAGGCGAGTGTACGGGTCAACAAACGCCACTTTTCGCATGACGGGGCCACGCTTGGGCATTCTTGAATGTTTCGTATGCTTTGACATTGTCAAAAATAAAGTAAAATCACAAGATAGAGAGAATGAAATCCGGTGAAGGATAGAGGCGTCGAAGGTTAAATGGTGCAGGAAAGATACGGGACGCGTCTCAAGCGCCTCGGGAGATTGACGAGATACCCGCGTGTACTGCATACAGCCCTTTTCTTCCACCGCCGGACTTCCAGGGGTAACTACTTTTAAACGAGGAAATTCGGTGAGATTGATGGTTGTTTTTGCAATTGATCCTTAACAGTAATCGAGTAACGAGGGCCGAGGGAATTTGCCAGGGGAACATCTATATTTTTGCGAAAAAATCTAAAATCTTAACCAGTAAAGAGGGATTCGCGCCATCGAAATTGCACTTATCCAGGTCTGACTGTATTGCACTTCCATGCAGGTATTAGGTAGTAGGAACACACAAGTGTCCAAGCTATTTTGCTCTTGTCTCGGATGCTCCCCTGTTTTCAAGTATTATCTCTTGCCTTCACAATTCAAATCAAAGCTAGTTTATTATCAAAATGAACGAACACAAACATGGACCCGATATATCACTTAGAGTATCGCAAAAGTGTGGCAAAAAAAGAATCACAATGGCCGCGATCTATCAGGTATTCGGGTATTCGGGTATTCGCGGCAAATGCCCGAGTCGTATATGCACGGTGCGTCTGTTTTAGGGAATTTTCTGCATACAAGCGTGCATGGAGCCGTGTCGACAACAGATACAGTTGATGCCGGCCTCCGGGGCTCGTAAATCACGGTGATTTAAAAGCCACCCTATTTCTCAGCATTGCAACGCGTTTTGACATATAGATCCGCTACATTTTGTTGTAACTCATATCCTCAAACTTTATAGATATTCACCAACCAAATTCTCCCTCTCTACTTAAAAATGGCCCTTCCCAAAGTTCTTATTCTTGGCGACCTCAATACCGACTTGCCCCAGTACAAGCACTTTCAAGAAAAGTTCGAGTGCATTCGCTATGAGCTTCCCTCGACGAGAGAGGAAGTGGTTGCCGATTTCAAAAACAAGCACCACGACATTTCTGCTATTTACGGTGCATGGCTCGGCTTCGTACCTCTAGGAGGCTTCAATGACGAGATTATAGCTGCTGCCCCCAGTTCGTTGAAAGTGGTCTCGATCTGTTCTGTGGGATATGATAATTACAATGGCCTGCAGATGAAGGAAAGGGACATGATCTTGACAAATGTGCCCTCGGACGGAGCCGCAGAGCCGGTGGCTGACTTGGTGCTCTATAATACGTTGGCTGCGTTCCGGAACTTCGGGATTTCGCAGGCATATACGACCCCGGAGGTTAACCATACGGTAGCTGTTCGTGCACAGTTGGATTCCGGCAAGTTTGACTTTGAAAAAGGCGCCCCGGTCTTGGTTTCCACCAAAAAGTATTCATTTGGGGTGCACGTGGCCGGACGTGCGTGTGTGAATCCCAAAGGGCATCATGCAGTGATTGTGGGGTTCGGAAACATCGGGAGAACCATCGGCCAGAGATTGAGTGCGGTGGGAATGCACATCCACTATGTGAAGAGAACTAAGCTCAGTGACTCTGAGGAAGAGCAACTAGGGTATCACGTGACGTACCATGAATCCATAAAGGATACCAGTCTGGTTGCGGACTTGGTGGTGGTTGCGTGTCCCGCGACCCCCGAGACTTTCCATCTTTTGAATAAGGATGTTTTGGAGGGATTCGAAAAGCCTATTAGGGTTGTCAATATAGGTAGAGGTTCCGTGATCGATGAAGATGCGTTGGTGGGCGCTTTGAAGGCAGGCAAAGTCGTGTTTGCCGGTCTCGATGTTTTTGAAAACGAGCCGAAAATCCACCCGGAGCTTTTCGGAAGACACGACGTGCTTTTGACGCCGCATGTGGGGGCGCTGACGGTTGAGAATTTCGACCACACTGCAGTAGTAGCAATGGAGAACATCGAGGCTGTTTTGGACGGGAAGAGCCCCTTGACTCCGGTGAATTAAAAATGGAGGAATGAGAAGGAACAGCGATGAATTCCACTGAAAAGGTGGAATTGTAGAAACTAGAATGGTGTGATTTTGGGGTTAATTGATATAGGCAGATTGAGCTAATGATGAGGTGCTCAGTGGAAGTAAATAGTATAGACATTTTTCAACTATTCTAATACACTTTATGTCACTTCAGACTGAAGACCCTTATTTGATATATTAGACGCTGTGTAGTTGTGTTTGTCACTGTTAAAGAGACACTTAGGAATTCTATCTAAGCACACTAAAGAGGCTGGGTTGTGTGGAGTTTTTATTGTGCAACAAGCGGATTTGAGAACAATAGGGACACCTATTGTTGAAAAAAAAATGAGCCCGGTCTAAAGTTAAAATATTGTAGATTCTTTTTTTTTGTCTTTCTGTTGATCGACTAGTTAATTTCCGTTGACTCAACTGCACTAAACTCAATTGTGGGGATCACTGGATCCAAAGAAGGTGCTTGACTCCATGAGTGAAATAATACATCACCAGTCAACTCTCTGGATTCTGTCATCACCGAATGAAAAAAAAAAAGAGAGAGGGATGAAAGAAGAAACGAATCTGGAAATTTTCCATTGGTAACCTTGGGATAATTCTTATGGCATTCTGTCTATGATATTTCTCTCGGTTCTCGAAACTTCTTCTTATTCAAGCCTCAGGCTGAGGCCCACGCAAGATTGCGCCCGTTGTATCTCGCCCCACCCCACTATCCCCCACCATATCAAAACGACCAAAACAGGAAGAAAAAAAAAAGGAGAAGTCGCTCAATTTTTTTAATTTCTTTAATTTTTTCTTGGTCCAGTTTTCTTCTTGTTTTTTTTTTCGTTCAAATCTCTTACTTTCTCTTTTCCCCTATCTTTCTTCATAACACAATTTCTTCCTCTTGTATCTTTTCCTCATGGAATCTGGTTTCCTTTTTAGGCGCACGTCGCAACGTTTTTCAGTGCGGCCCGAAAAAGCAAATGTTCCTCTCGACTCTCCAGAGTCCACACGCAACTGAGCCACCCTCACCAACTCACTCACCAAACCACTCGCCGAATCAAACGTGGGTTTTTCTTTGTGCCACGCAATACACACGCAACCGCCCCGAAAACCGGTTTTTTGGCCCGTTTTTTCGCTCCAGCCACATTTCTTATCCCTATAAGGCTTTTTTTCGCTCGATTTTTCCCATCAAATTACCGATTTCACCGGGCCCTTTTGCACTTTCTTCTGCTCACACTGTGCCCCCACTGTACCCCCACTGCACCCCCACTCTCCCCACCATCTACCTCTACCACCTACCATCCACCATCTACCATCCACCATCCACCATCCAATGGCGTCTCCTTACATCGGCGTGTACAAGGCGGTGTACGACTACGCCGCCACCAACGAGGAGGAGTTATCTTTAGCCGCCGACGACCTTTTGTACCTCTTGCAGCGGTCCGACATCGACGACTGGTGGACCGTCAAAAAACGGCTCGTGGCCCACGACGAAGCAGACTTGGACGAGCCGCAGGGCCTCGTGCCCGCCAACTACATCGAGCCTGCGCCCGTGGTCGAATCCTGCGAGGCGCTATACGACTACGACAAGCAGACCGACGAGGAGCTCTCGTTCAAGGAGGGCGAGGTCTTCGAGCTCTACGACTTGGCCGACCCGGACTGGCTTTTGGCCGGGAAAGGCGGCAATTATGGCTTCGTGCCGCTGAACTACGTGCGGCTCGGCGCTGCGCAGGCCGCTGTTCCGGCCACTTTACCGATGCAGCCATCTTCTGTAAATTCTGGTACGATTTCAGGCCAAGACGCAACTTCAAGTCAAACTGCACCTTCCGGCCAACGCCCGCTCGACCAGTTTGCGCCTCCGCCAATGCACAGAGACAGGGTCGCCCAGAAACAGCAGGAGGCCGCGATACAGAATCTGCAGATAGGCAAGGCCCCCGCGACCGAGGAGCTCGATGTGGAAGGCCACAGCGATGTAGAATCTTCTGAACACGTGCCCTCTCAACCACAGCGGCGTGAACCCCAAGATTCAAGCCAAAACTACAATCGCGATGTGGAATCTGACGACGAGGCGCCTCCGCCACCCATGCCGACACGGCCCACCGGATCTCTGCTGACTCCAACACCCATTAGACAAGCAGGATCAGCCCCGCAGTCCAGATTAGAAGACGTTTCTGGAAACGGCCATGGAAATGAAAACAGCCACGACACCAGTGCCTCCCAAGATCACGGTTTTGACGGCGAGTACTTGCGCTGGTACATCGACGAGGTCGACGGGCGCAAGAAACGGCCGGTCGTTTTCGCGATCGGCAACGGCGAGATCGTCATGAAACCAAACTCGTCCAACCCAAAGAAGTTGGGCTTGAAGTCCGCGACCCTGCTCGACCACGCGTGGCGGCTCAGGGACCTCGTGAACTACAACCACGAGAAAAAACACGTGTTTCTCGAGCTCCGCAACCCCTCGGCGTCGATCGAGTTGCATGCCGGCTCCAAGGACGTGGCGGAGGCGATCTGCGCTGTTCTCGGCGACTTGAAAGGCGCCGAGGCCGCCGCCGGGTTAAAGGAGGTCGCGAGGGCGGCGCTGGTGAAAACTTCCAAGTCTAACAGACGCATCGGCACGCTCGTGTACGATTTCAAGGCGCAGTCCAAGGACGAGTTGCTGTGCAGGAGGCACGACGAGGTGTACATTGTCGACCTGGCGAAGTCCAAGGAGTGGTGGCTCTGCGAGCGGGTTTCCGACGGCCGCCAGGGCGTGATTCCGTCGTCGTATATCGAGATCGTCGCCACCACGAACTTGGATAAACTCACTGACGGAATGCAGAGACGAAAGTCGCAGATCCAGGCGAAATCCGGTTCTGGTTCGGGCTCTGGTTCGGGCTCTGGCTCTGGTTCGGGCTCTGGTTCGGGCTCCGGGTTCGGTTCTCTGAAAGGCAAAGTCGTGAGTTCCGGCCTGTCGTCGAAAAACCAGAAACAGTATCGGTCACGTGACGACCGTGACAAGATCAGAGAGAGCGACAGGATCCGCAGAGGCAAGGCCGAGAACGCCGAGGGCGGAGAGGACATGCCGAACTTCCACCGGGTCCGCACGTGGATCGACAGTTCCGGCACGTTCAAGGTCGAGGCGGAGTTTTTGGGCTGTGTCGAGGGGAAAGTCCACTTGCACAAGACCAACGCGGTCAAGATCGCGGTGCCTGCGACGAAACTCTCGCTCGAGGACTTGGAGTATGTCGAGAAGATCACGGGCACCTCGCTCCAGAAGTACAAGGATGAGGTCGCAAAGCAAATGGCCAAGAAGGAACGGGCCAAGTCGGGCTCTGGTTCCAATTCCGGCTCGAGAAACTCCTCTAGAACACACGGGAAATCCGCCACGGCCATCATCAACGACATGCCTCCTGAAAAACCCTCACGATCGAAGGCAACAAGCATTCCTCAGAGCGAGCCGGACTACGACTGGTTCGAATTCTTTCTTTCCTGCGGGGTGGACATTGGCAACTGCCAGCGCTACTCCATCAATTTCAGCAAGGAGCAGATGGACGAGAGCATTCTCGAGGACGTCTCGCCCTCGCTCTTGCGGTCTTTGGGTTTGCGAGAGGGCGACATTTTGCGGGTGATGAAGCATTTGGATAGCAGGTTCGACCGCAAGAAGTCTGTTTCCGCCGGTTCTTCCGGTCTTCCTGCGCCAGGTGGTCTCTTCACAGAGGCGACGGGGGCCTTGAAGAATAACAGCACCACCGAGTTGTCGAAGGTCGATGCCAGTGCGTTGCCCACTCCGTCACCTCTGAAGGAAACCAGAAATCAGGAAGCCGACAGAAAGGCCGGCATTGTGGATTTGCAGAGTAGAATCGAGGACGACGCGTGGGCAGTCAAGCCTGCGGCGCGTTCGAGCGAGGATCTCTCGAAGCAGACGACTCGTCCTCAGTACACCGGGTCTTTGCAGGACCTAGTGGACGTCAAGCCCTTGGAAATCGGCCAGGCGTCTTCAAACAATATGGTCAACACGGCCAATGTGACCAAAGAATTGCCAAGCACCGTGATGACAGCCACGCCGTCTGCGCCGCCCATGACGCCCGTGAAGACCGGCACGTTGATCCAGCCCGGCCAGCAGTTTTCCGTGCAGAAAACAGGCTCTGGCGTGTCGAATCCAAATGCAAACGCAAACACAAATGCAAATGCAAACTTGAACCTGAACCTGAACCCGAATCTAGTGCCCTTGAGTGCTGCGAGAACGGGCGGGTTGATTGCTGTTCCAACGGGTGGACTCATTCCTGTACAGCCCACGGGCTTCGTTCCCATCACAGCGCAGCCCACTGGCTTTGTGCCCATCCAGGCGACGGGGGCTTTTGTGGCGCAGCCCACGTTTGGCTTTGTTCCGTTGCAAACAGGAACCACCACATTTGCGCCTCAGAAAACGGGGCCTTCTGTGGCACCCCCACCCATCACGTCCTTTGGGCAGATTGCTTCGCAGCCTACTGCATCCTTTGTGCCTCTCCAGCCTACTGCGTCGTTTGTGCCTCTTCAGCCTACTGCCTCGTTTGTGCCTCTTCAACCCGGCGCTTTGACACAGCCACAGGGAAATGCAGGACCGCAGGCCATGCCGTTTACTACGTTTGGTCAGCAGCCCACCGGCGGACAAAGTGCCGGAAATCCCACCGGAATTCCCCCCGGACCCGGCCTCGTGAGCCAAAACACCGGCCACATGATCCAGAACGCGTTTGTGCCCCAGTCCACCTTCGGCCGCCAGATCACCGGCGGGTTTATGGGATCGAACCAGACTGGCGGTGCACTGGCGGCACCTCCCACCTCTTTCGGTGGTCAAGTGACGGGCGGAGCGATGCCCCCTACGTCGTTTGGAAACCCAATGGGTCACATGACCGGCGGAACGATGCCGCAGATGTCCTTTGGCAACCAAGTCACGGGCGGAATGCCTCTGACCTCGTTCGGCGCACAGATGACGGGAGGATACAACCTGGCAGCACCTCAGTTTGCTCAATACGGTCAAACTCAGAGCACTGGTGTGAATCCTGGTGTGAATCCTGGTGTGAACCCTGGTGTGAACCAGGTAACCAACATGTTTCAGAACACCTCGTTGGGAGGCCAGCCATTTGCTCAACAGTCCACGAACTCTTACGCACAGCAGCCATCAACTTCCTTTGGCCAGCAGTCTAACCCCTCTTTTGGACAACAACCTTCCATGTCATTTGGACAACAACCGCCCACGTCGTTTGGACAACAATCCACGGGCTTCTACGGCCAGCAGCCGCCTACTTCCTTTGGCCAACAACCACCCACCTCCTTCGGCCAGCCTACTTTTGAGGGGTTCAACAACCAACCCCTACAGGCCCAGCCCACTGGTCTCGGCTTTGGCAACGCGCCAGGCTTGCAACCGCAGGCCACCGGCAAACGCGCCAATCTACATGCCGCTACTGCCGACAACCCCTTTGGGTTTTAAAGAAGAAGAAAAATGAGAAGGAGAAAAATGAGAAATATGAAGGTAAATTTGCTCAAGGAGGCTCTGAAGGACTAGTGAAGAAGGTACTTTTTCAGAGTTTCCTCAAAGTTATGCTGGGCGCTGGCCAGGGCCAAGTGACAAAGCAAGAAATGTTACGTAGAAGTTAAAAGTTGAACAATTTAAATGAAATATTATAATGAAATGTCATAGAGATCGTCTTGTGGAAGAAAAAAGGGGGGTTGGCTGTAAATAAGGATGGCTGCACAAGCATGTCAGTCACATGTGGAATGTGTGGTTCTGCACATGCGCCTTGAGTTTTTTGCAGCCACTTTGAGAGATATATAAGACGGGCGAATCCCACGTATCCTGATACGTTTTTCCTACTTTCCCTCTTACAAATTCATCACTGGATTTCTTCTCTTTTTCCTATTCTTTGTCTCTTTTTTCTTCCTTTTTCTTTGAGCCGAACCTTCTGTCGAATACCCTAATGCTGTTCACGGAAAGCTGTGCTGTTTTCTTGCCTCTCATTGAATTTCTCTCCCAACGGAAAGAGGCCCTTCTTGACGCTCCCTACAAAGGCGAAGTTGAGATCATCAGAAGTGTTTTTCGGGAATTCTGCTGTGAAGGGCCGGGAAAAGATAAGGCCGTCAATTTGGACGTGTTTCGTGAGTACCTCTGTGACTTCAACGTAGTTTCAGGAGGGGCGCTTATCTTTGAGTCAGCGACAAAAGAACAGCTCCTGTGGATCAAGGTTGCAAATGTCTTCATTTTGAAAGACCGGTTGGAGAGGGACGAGAGGGGCCCAAAGAAGGGTGCAGAGAGGGGTGCGGAGACAGATGTAGTGAATGTGTATAGTGAATTGAAAAAGCGGCACACAAAGCCAAAGCGCGAGGAGTTTTCAGGAGGAAGTGTTAGCGTGAGTGTCCGCTTGATGGAAATGTTGAAAAAGGACCCTCAAACAGTTGTGGATTGTGAAGTTGCTGCCGAACACGGATTCGACCATGATATGGCGAGACTCAACGAAATGTTGGCACGCCCCACCGCCATGGTGAAGCTAGGAATCCAACGAGCCCAGTTGAGAACCGCCAGAAAGCCGTTTTACGAGGTGTGCGAGGTCTTGGACCACAGCCAGACTCTCTCAAATATGTGCTTGAACTTGAAGTCGATTGGGCTGGGCTTCCATGAGCTCCCCTCTAACGCCAAGATCCACAAGGTGATAGGCTCGTGCAAATCACTTCTTTCAAAGGACATATTGGCGTGTGTGAAGAGCAAGATCCACTTCTTGCCTTTATTGACAAACAATACCGATCTCTACCTTGGAAACTGTTCGTACCTTGACACCTGCCACAAACTCAAGAACTGTCGCTACTTGCACTACTATACTTTGAACCCATCGCAGGCCGTGACTGACTCCAGTCAGCAACAGCAGCTTCTTGCAATTGACTATACGATTGGAGAATGTCACGATACCATGCTGAGAAAGGAGATTCCAGCCCAGTGGATCAATTGTGACGTGCGGTATCTCCCATTCAATATCTTGGGTAAGTTTGCTGCCATCATCTCCGACCCAGCATGGGATATTCACATGTCGCTTCCCTATGGAACATGCAAGGATTCTGAGCTTCTCTCGCTACCTATGAAGGAACTTCAAGATGAGGGGGTACTTATGCTCTGGGTCACGGGGAGATCGATCGAGATCGGACGCCGGGCATTGGAGCAATGGGGCTACGCTGTTTCCGATGAGTTGATCTGGATCAAGTTGAATCAGTTGAGGAAAACAATTGTGACAGGGAGAACTGGTCACTGGCTCAATCACTCAAAAGAACACTTGCTTGTGGGAGTTAAAGGCGACCCGATCTGGCTCAACCGCAAGATCGACATCGACTTCATCGTCAGCGGCACGAGAGAGACCCTGCGGAAACCCGATGAGCTTTACGGGATTGTGGAGCGGCTTGTTGGCGTGCACGCGAGGAAACTAGAGATTTTTGGCCGGGATAACAATATTCGCCCGGGGTGGATCAGTATGTATATTTTCGGAACCCTACCCAAGCAGAGCCTCGTCTTTAAAAACATACTAACACAGCAGCAATTGGAAACCAATTGACGGGAACATCGATCTACGAGGAGGAAGTGAAGCAGAAGTACAAGAAGTACCAGGCATCTTCGAAGAAGGAGTAGAGGTGTTGATACTAGCGTGAGGGGTCATAATCGTATATCTAAACTATACAGGGAAAGCACAACTCGGCCGAGACCGAAACCAGTCTACTTGGCACTCTTGGCTGCCTTTTCTTTCGCCAACATCTCCTTGACGGCCTTCCCGGCTCTGTTGTCCATCTCCTTCTTCACGTCGAGCTTGAAGCCCAACCAGAACGCGATCTCGTACACGACGAAGAACGGAGCGAGCACCAAGGCACCGCTCAAGTTGTCAAACAACGCAGGAGCCCTTCTCTCGTAGACGCCGTGGCCGTAGAACTGTGCGAGCCAGCACAAAATGTGCAAGCCTGCGGCGATCTGCTTGAATTGTGATCTCAGGATCAGCGAGGTGGGGCCCAACTCCAGGTGGTACACACGCATGATGTGGGCGAAGCCGGTGAGGAACAAGGCCGTGGGGATCCCCAACTGCCAGTCCAAAAGCACATAGTAGATTCCATAGAGCCACGCAGTGACGACACCAACGGTCCAGTAGGGGTACCGTTCAAGGATTGCCTTGTCGATGAAGAAACTGATCGCTGACATCAAGATGATGGGGATGCAGACGAGGTGGATCGCGACATTCTTCGAGTTGAAGTGGTACTTGCGGTAGAAGACAAGCTGGCTTTTGATATCAAGACGACCGGCCATTTCGGATCATAGATGTGGTTTTATTCTCGACGGGATGTTTTACTGGAATGGGGTCAACGGGGCGTGCCTAGAGATGCGTTTTATGGGTTATGTGTTACCGAGGATAGGCGGCCAAGGTGTGTATAGGGCTGCCAAGTCTTGTATACCCACCGTGACAATGTGGGGAAGGCTGTTATGCGGAATCCGCGCTCCGAAATGTGGAGAAGAATCACGAGAAATCTAGAAATCGAGAGAACTAGCTAAAACCTGGATTTTTCTGATTGCTTATAACTATACTTATTTATGTTCGGGTGGTATTATTTACTGGCTGGACGTGCCGGGGCTACACTCGCAAGCCGAGGCTGGGTTTCTTGACGACCCTGGATCTCCTGTTGGCCCTTGCCTGGTCGCGCTCGAACTCGCCCGCCGACATGATATCCCTGCCGAGGTTGTCCAAGTCCTTGACCTTGTAGAGCCTGACGATCCAGTTCTGCGACGTGAACACCTCCTCGACGGCGTTCAAGGTGATTTCCCTGCTCGCGGGGATCCGCTGGTTGCGGGTGCGGTCGGCGCCGTCCTTGCCCTTGAACAAGGAGGTGAATCTGTAGTAGGACATCTTGTACAACAAGGAGTTGACCATGGTGTCCGACGCCTCGTGGTCCATCTTGTACTGGCCCTGGGCGCTGAAGTAGTCGCGCTCGCGGATCTCGTCGGGCCAGATGCCCTCGGAGATTCTGATCATCCACAAGAACTTGTTGAGGTCGTCGCCGGAGAAGCCCACGACGCCGCCGAAAATGACCAAGATGTAGTCGACGTCGTGCTGGCGCAAGATCTCGTACGAGACCGCCTCGCGCGCGGCCATGGCCTTGCCCACGGTGGCAATGTGCGTGTTGTTCCACGTGTTGTTGTCGACCAACGTGGTGCGGTCGGCCATGCCGCCGATCTGGTACCCGTAGTCCCACCACGCCATGACCTTGGCGTCCTCGGGCGTGTTCATGCGCAACCAGTAGTACGCCTCTCTGAAGTCGTCGACAAGCACGGGCTGGCCGTCGGCACCTTTGGTCTGCATCACCACCGACGGCGACGAGTACGCGTTGGAGGTCACCCACGTGCAGTGCAAGACGAAGAAAAAGAGGTAGTACACGAACGAGGACAACACCACGACCTTGGTCAAGATCTGGAAGATGGGGAACGACTTGCCCTGGGGCTTCTGCGCGGTTTTTTCTGGCACAGCGGCTTTTTCTGCTTTCTCAGACTTCTCGGATTTCTCCGATTTCTCAGACTTCTCTGCTTTCTCAGACTTCTCTGCTTTCTCTGCTTTCTCAGACTTCTCCTTGGAAACAGCCTTCTCGGTGTTCTCGGTGATTTCCAGGGCCACGGAGTCGGAATCAGAAGCCTCGGAGTCCGAGACCGGTGGGTCCTGGAACAAGTCCACGATGTTCAAGTACGCGTCGAGCAACTTGGACAAGGCGATCGCGGCAGATACACAGATCACGGGCGTCAAGGTCAAGATCAATCTGACCATGACACCGGCGAAGTACGTCGCAAGCACGCCGTAGATGATCACGAAGAGGTGCTCATCACGCAAGTCCTGGAAGCAGAAGTACAAGCCTGCAGGGAAGAGCCACACCAACATGTTTGTGTCGAAGAAAAACGCGGGCCACGCGGTGGGCTGGTGCTCCGAGACCGACGCGATGATGGGGATGTGGATCTTGGCGTAGTTGGTGTCCCACAACGAGTAGAAGCGGCCGGTCCACGGTGCGATCCAGCCTGCCGCGGTCAAGCCGAACAAGCCCGCCACGCCCAAGAGCGTGACCAGCACGAGCGACACCGCGAGAAACGACTTGAACGTCGCGGACGGCACGTTCAGCCGCACGTACGCGCCGAACGCGACCAACTGGAGCAAGCCGAACACGCCGAGCGCGGCCATGTGGTCGTTGGACCGGATCGGCAAGAACCCGACGAACGGGATCTGCATCGACGCCACGGTGCCGAGCGCGTACCACGTGGTGTACGCTGCATACAAGCGCACGCTGTAGCGGCCCATCAAGAGGAGCACGAACACGTGCAAGGGAATCAAGTTGGTGATGAACACGTAGCCTCCCCAGGCGGAAACCATGTAGAAGTACAGCAACGCGGCCAACGTCGCGTGGAACACCGACCCGAGCTTCATCGCCTTGATCCAGAGGTAGAACGTGGCCATGAGCAACGTGATGGCGATCGCCTCGTTGTCGTACGACCCGGCCACACTTCTGGAAATGTATCCGGGGGCAATGCCCATGAAAACCGCCGCCAACAACCCGGCGTTGGTGTCCTTCATCTCCTTTGTGAGGAGATACGTGAAGATCGCAGTGACTCCGGAGAACGCCGGCGCAAGCAACACGCAGATATTACGGATGTCGACGGGCATGCCGAACCAGTTTCTAAGCGCATGCCAGATGGCACCTGAAGTCACCATCAAGCCGGGGTACAACGTGCCGCCCGTGACCCTGCCCAAGGGGTACCACGTGCGGTCGTCGAACCAGTTCAAGAACTCGTAGAACGAGTGGGAGACCAAGTACTTGGTGGCGCGGAAGTTGAACCACGGGTCGAACTCGTGGATGATCAGCTCGAATCTGACCACGGAAAAGAGCCGCGACGAAATCGCCGCGCCCGCGATCGAAATGAAGATGATCACGCGGAGAAGCACGCGCACGGTCTCGAGGCGCACGCCGAGGACCTTTGCTGCTGCCATGTTAGTGTGTGTGTCAAATTGGAGGTTTTCGGGGTACTAGGAGTTATAGGCGAGTTGTCGACAGGGCACGCTGGAGCGGTGTGCTTGTATGCAGGACCCCCGCGGCACCGCCGAGCAGCGAAGAGTTTGAGGCTGGAATAGCGTGGATAGCGATGGGGTTGGAGCCGGGTGATATGTGTGAGATTTTTGTGGAATTTGTGAGGATTTTTTTATGTGATTTTCGGTGCTCTCTGTTTTTTTGGTGTCTTTTTTGGTGCTTTTGTTCTTGTTGTTCGTGGAATTCCATTGACTGTTGTAGACTCTTTTCGCACTCCATACTCGGACAGTGAGGCTGCCAGGTGGCCGGAGCTATGGAGCATAGCAGACCCGCGAATAAATACTGGATTTGTGCGACAGTGGTGCTACATGCTAACAAGCTTTTTTTTTGAGAGAGAGATTTATGGATTAAAGGGGAGCTCGAAAATTCTAAGCCCAAAACTGTGCAGCTATTAACAAAACCTCTAACCCATTTCGAGGTCTCATCTCACGAATCACCTAAAATGATTCCGACCTGGCCTCGCCTATGTATTGAAATTGACTTAGTCAACTACCCAAGGGAAGCTAACCACAACATCTATCATTTTAACCATTTATCTAAATACTCTCTAGGATTGTCAGACTGAAAATATCTTCCAGTCTGGCCCCAGCGAGCGTAAAGACATGCCTCAACCGAAACTCCGGCTCGTACTCGGGACCTGAAAACTCTAAATGCCGACAAAAAATCAATTACTTAGTTAGAAAGATCAAAAGGATCTCGAGACAGGCTAGTGAAAGGCGAAAGGTGAAAAGAGTGTTGACAAATAATCGTGCTTCCTCGAATTTAGCCCAGTGAAAGGTAAAAAGATTGTTGGGAAACAATCATGCTTCCTTTAATTTAGCCCTCTTCAAGGTTCTACACTTAGTATTGCTGCTTCTATTCTTCAAAGGAGCATATCATATTACAGGAAAAAACATCCCCTACTCAACTAATCCTGAAAAAACCCATAAGTACGTCTGGATAAAGCATTGACTATAGAGAAACTCCAGCTTTCCCAAGCCCTCGTCTCTCCGCTTCACATTAGCCACATGTGAAAACCACTTTCTTCTTATTCCTTTCTTCCGAGAACACTTTTTTCCTCACCCATTCTTGCTCCAGATTCACATCGGAATTTCAGGAAGGGTGGCTTGCAACCTCTGCCTCATTCCCTTCTATTCCTTGTCTCTTTTATTGTCTGGGCATTGTCTGGAGCATTGTCTGTGGCATTGTCTGTGGAATTGTCTGTGCCACAGTGTGACAGGAACTGGCCGTTGATTCAGAACCATAGTTATTAGATGGCATGCAGTCGTGCTCGAGTTACTCACAACAAAGGCACGAAGAAGAATGGAAGAGTACATGGCATGTTCCTATAAGGACGTTCCAAGCATGCATTCACTTCCTTGAATGCGTACACACAATGAGGTTTGGTGGTATTGAAATCACAAGCATAATTTGAGCCCAACATACGAAAGCACAGCATCACTGAACACCTGCTCTTGTGGTGATGTCAGAGGTCTTCAGATAACACTTGGACCTGGTCTTCAGATCTCAAGCCTTTCCGTCATCTTGTTTCCTATTTTGTTCGTAGCTACATTGTTTTCGTATGCATGCCCCGGAACTGGTCCGTGATTTGGTGATCGCTTCCCCGGAGACAAAGGGATGGACTTTTCGGCGGATAAAGTTTCATTTTGCATGGCTAATTCTAACTGACATGATTTGGGATAGACCACGAATGACCCGGTCGGAAATAAACCAAACTCTAGGATCTCCAGCATTCAATTGCATGATGTGAATGTCTCTGTAATTCGAAAACCTTTCGGGGCTGCCAATGATAGAATTTGACTGTCTCTTCATGTCTAAACAGGTCTTGGGACTATTATACAAAGCCGAGGGATTTCTTTGTTTGCATGTCAGATATATCGTAGACCACTCAGAACAGCCTTTCAAGAATTCGCATCAGATTCCTTACGGGCTCCAATGACTTGTAGGAAGATGTTTCTTCCTTCTCCAATTATTCCATCCACAAAGACATGCCTCTATCCATCTCGAAATGAATATTGGAAATCAGCTGTGCTTCCGAAAGGTTGCCCTCGAATATATATATTTGTTCAACCAAAGATAGACTTTACTTGGGCAGCATCAACTTCCTTTTCGTCTGGTTTCATCCGCCATGTTGCATTAGGTCTCCGATCTATTGAGCGCATTGTGCTTAGGTGGCGGTCGCATACATGGGGAGCAATGGCCTTATAGTTTTATGCACGTGATTCATAATGAATACCTGCTGAGTCGCCATTATTGTTCCTTGTATTGTACAATGAGTACGGGTAGACTTGCACTACAGGAATGAGCAAGTTAGCAAGCTCCTGGGTTTTCAAATGAATTGCCAAAAGTAAGCCAGGCCGATCAAAGAAAAGCTGCTAGGCACGTATTTAAGAATCGCCACAGTCTCATCTATGTTGTCTTCACTTTTCGAAGAGATCAAACATGAAGTCATTCCTCTTTATCGCTCTTTCCGCTACTGTATCTGCAGTGAACATTGCTCTCCAGAACTACTTTGACCATACCACGAAGTATTATGACCGGTCGCAGGTGTTTTCGCTATTCAGCCATAATCGGTTCCTAAGCTTGCCCACTTTGCCGGTCAAAGTATCTAGGGGTTTCTTCCCAATTGAGATTCAAGCTCCGCTTTCCATAGACACGTATGTGTGGGAATTGAGTGGGTTCTTCCAGGCTAGATCAACCGGAAAGTACACGTTCTCCATAGACCTGATCAAAATGGCCTTTATTCAAATCGAAGAAAGAAAAATGAAGCCCCAGAGCTTTCGCGACGACACGGAAGACGAATATCAACATCGCCTCTCAGAAAGAACAGTACTTAGCGATTCTCCTGTGTCTTTAAGATTGATAGAGAAGAGTTACTACCGTATAAAGATATCCTATGTTGGAGGGTTTCAGAAGGTGCCGATTTATGTCAGGGAGCCCAGTGGCTTTCAGCAGGACCTTTACTTCAAGATCCAGGAGGCCGTATTTGATCCTAGAGACCGCAGCTGGACAGCAGTGCTGAAGCCTTCTAAAGAGTTTATCGTGCCAAGTTTTTACCAAACCGTCGGCTTCTTTCTGGTAGTGTACTTGCTTCCGAAAACGTATACAGACTATGCAGCGGTACTCCTCAATCATTCGAATCTTGAAAAGGTTCATGAGGGCTATTTCGAAAGTTGGGGCAGAAATATTGAGCCTCCCCTGGTAGCTGCTTCATTGATTCGAGAAGTGATCGGGCATTTCCGTCCGAAAGAGTGTGGAATCTTCCGTATTCTGATTGCTGGAGAAAAAATAGCATGTCTTCAAATAGGACCTAGAAAGAGGGTGCAGGATGCTTTTCATGTGATTAATGACGAGTGGCAAATCTTGGATACTCGTGCCACTGCTTCTGCCGATATTCTGCTTGACAGAAGCTACTTCTATCCATTTCGCGTCGTGGTGATTGGCCAAGAAGATCACTTCAAGTTGGACATCACCGCTATTGATCCTGAGGGGAAGCATATCGATCTACTCGGGCTTTGGAATGAGCCGGTCTCCTATTCATGTATATCTGCTCCAACACCAGCGACCCTGGCCACTCCAGCAACTACAGCGACTCCAATGCTAAATTGTGACAGTTGGAATTCCTGTTCGGGAAGTCAAGCCCACGATGTTCCTGAAACCTTCGACGCCTTGGAAAATGAACAGGAAACTCTGTTGTAGTGTTCGTGAGCCGTTAATTGATAATAGTAAAAGTGCCTATGAAATAAGTAGAGACTGGACTCTATGAATGTGTGCGGATGAAGAGCTCAAGGTTAAAGATGATTCTCAAGTAAACCTTCATCCAACCAAGAAGGCGGTAAAACACTTTTTCGGCCCTTTTTAGGTTTATGATAGTGCCTTTGCGTGAAGTCGGGGTGATGATTGGGTCTTTTTTAAGCTATAGTAATTGATATAAACATCCTGGTGGACGAAACCCAATGGTTCCACCATGGCAAGAACATAGTATCAATTCTGTAGTTGCTTAATTGGTCTTCGAGATGGTTGCAAATTCAGAAATAGTCACCCTCAGATTTCTCTTAAAAAGGCCGTTCTCAAATGGCGATTTTCAACATAATTTCTCTCCAAGTTTATATTCTATATCTTCCTCAGCATACAAGTAGAACGAGTTATTCGGCCTGCTTTGTGATATTTTCTCAAAACAAATGTCATATTACTGACTGAAAACTTCGACAAAGCTGAGTTTGAAGGGCATAGATTTGAAATGGGTTGCCCGCAGATTTGAGGCCGAGTATAGTATCGTAACCGCCATGGTGATCATGGACAAGGCGATTGTTACGTATCTTAAGGAAAATTTCTTCTTCAGATTCAGGACTTGAACCCAAAAGAGACCCATCTACATGATGTATCTGGAAGAGAACTATCGAACTGATTGATTTTAAAAGAAGAGAGCCTTTTGAGTTCTACTTGAACGAAACTCTCAAGTTCTCGAGCGATATAAAGGACGATACTGCCGAGCAATCTTTGGCTATGTTCTACCAAAAAGTGAGTGAGAAATACGATGAAATTTTAGGGACTTCATGAAATCCTTGGGCTTGCCTATCTACAGTATTTGGGACGATATTGTGAAACCTTGTATAGGTAAGGACTTTCTCAGAATCATTGTAGAGTACTGTAAAGAATACAGGAAATATTTATTCGAAAAGACACGTGGTGCCAGAACTGTTTATGAACGGTTCTCAAGATATATGAAACCGGCAGTACTAGTAGTTCTGATAAGTCCAGTAATACGGATCCACAGAGAAAGCCTGTAGAAGAAGCATTTTATGAGTTTGAGTAGCATTTTTGAGGCTTTTTTATATCTGTAGTGCTCCAAATCTGAATACAGAATGTATTTGACTTTGTTTAGTGCCAAGAATGGTTGGAAATGTGTAACACAAAAGCTCCGATTCAACTAATAAATATTCTCCCTGGTGGATTAGCTTTTCTTTAATAAATTAATCTACCCAAAAAAACTCTTTCCATCTTACCTGTTTTCTCTATCCTTCTATCTTACGAAGTTTTTACCTTAAATGAAACTGCTAGAGTGCTACTTGGAATAGTTCACCTACCAGAACTACGAAAAGACACATACCTCTTCATGATGTTCCCTGCACGTCGAATAATTCAAGAAAATAAGTGGCATATTTAATCTTCAAAAAATGGTTTCTCTGGAGGTGAAAGAGCTAAATTCATTTTCGCCCAACTTCTCATTCACGTAACGATCACATAGCCAGTTTTCTAAGTATACCCTGCTAAAATAGCGAGTGTTCTATGGGCATTTGCATGCTGATTCTGAAACATGACTCTATTGCTGTAAGAGACATTAGGTAAATGCTCGAAAGTGTTTTTCCACCTTCTCACCACGGCTTTGTATCGAGTGACTATTCCCGTGAATTCAATTTTATTGAAATCAGGGGCTCCTCGAGAGTTGAATAAGGCCAATACCCGGACATTAAACTGAATCATCTTAGAAAGCAAGCTCTGCTCCGAGCTGCCATTGAGATTGTAGTGTTTCAATACTTCGGACGAATGCAACATGGTGTAGTAGGTGTGCTTAGCGAATCTTAACTTTTCCGAAAGTCCTTGAGATATGGGCCACACTGTTCCAGCCAGGGTTTCGAGCTCGCGAAGCCGCTGGCCAAAATTCTGAGACACTTTCCTGAAGCCCGTATCATCAAAACACTGCTCTCGTGTAAACGACCGCAAATCCTTGAGAAACCTTTCCAGCATCTGGTCAATTCTCTCGATTACTTCTTTAAATGCAATACCCAGATGATCTCCACAGAAAGGTAGACCCACCTCAGTGTTGTTTATAACACAGGGGTTTTCATAAGTTATAGGAAGGGTTGTGTTGGCGGATAGTGGCTCCTTTTGAGTCATCCACAATAATGTCATCGAGCAAGCCATGACTGCTCGCAATATATCCCACATTCACAGAAAAAGGTTTTAAAGAAGTAATATGCTTTTGGATTTCGCTCTTGGTGAGTTCTTTTATATTTTATTAGAAGGTGGCCTTAATTGTTTTAATGGGGGAGAATCGCATTCATTGTGGATCTACGATTGGGATTATGTGACTAGTCTCTAGGAGAATATACAGCTCGAATTGATTGCACTCCTGGCCTACCTGCTAT
>JAJMCI010000025.1:0-98161 GCA_030565705.1 Metschnikowia baotianmanensis
TTTTCAAGCACTGGATTTTACAGATTCCGTGGCTCCTGCACATCCTGCACCTATTTACTAGCCTTCCATGGGTGCTGAATAACAACGAGTCGAGACACTACTTGAAAGTTGGCTTCGAAGCCCGTTAGTTCAAATACTAAAAAAAATTCTGCACTCGAAGAATCGCTTTGCAAAACTCCAGCCCCCCATGGCAACTGGCAATGTTAAGGTGCACTCTTCCTGGAATGTGCGTTGGAAGCGCGGTACGCAATCAGCTGGAGTGCATCTGTGAGATTACGTAACAGATAACGCGCAGTTAGGCCCGCACCAGAATTTCTGAGTTCACACCGCTTCTTCTTTTACTGGCCCTTGATCAAGCTATTTTACGACACGAAAGACCTCGTTGTCTTTCATAAGATACACATTTGCCTTTTTTTTTTTTGGAAATAAATCACCTTTTCCACTGCCGGAAATGGAACAAGATCACAAGTACGGCAGGCTGGTGGCACTCCTCACGTCTTTGTTTGTCTCGTTAGTCGCGGGAACACCATATTTATACGGCGTGTACTCTCCACAATTGGTGCAAAGAGTCGGGCTTTCGACATCGGATGCGGCGACAATCTCTCTCGCTGCGAATTTGGGATCTGGCTTGGGTGGCTTACCTGCGGGGCTCTTGATAGATAAAGCAGGGCCACAGATCTCGATTTTGCTTGGCTCGGTGTGTATTTTCTGCGGTTATTTTGCATTGCACAAGATATATGTGTACGCCTCGTCCAGCTTACTTTTTATTTGTCTTCTGTTGGCACTCGCAGGATTCGGCTCTGTAACAAGCTTCTTCTCGTGCTTGAAAGCAGCACAGGCCAACTTTCCGAATCACCGCGGCTCCGCGGGTGCGATTCCCGTCGGAGCTTACGGACTTTCGGCCACGCTTTTCTCTGTAGTAGCAGCGAAAGTCTTTGGTGGTGATGCCGGTGGTCTCCTTGCTTTTTTGGCTTATCTTTGCGGCTCTGTGGCTTTTTTGGGCTCATGGTTTGTCCACGTGTTTGCAACCCAAGCCCCTGATCCCAACGGGCCAACTGATGCACTCCCACGATCAAAAAGACCAGACCCATTAAGGGGTTCGTTCTCCTTTTGGGGCGTTGGTAGACGGAACTCTCGCTCTTCTTATGCTTCCGAACCCGCAGATCTTGCTCCCTTGATGAGTCAGTTGCGGGCACAGAACCACAACATCCTGCGCAAGGAATCACTGGGTTCATTTGCAAATCTGAGCGTTTTAGCGAGCGAAACGTCAAGTCTAAATGAACTGGGCTTGTTGACACCCTCTTCGCGACAGCCAATAGCCCCAAACAGCTCTGAAACATCGCAAAAGCCCCCTGGACAGTCACCGGTCACCATCAAATCTCTTCTCAACAACAAAACGTATCTCTCGCACTGTCTTGTCGTGTGTTTGTGCAGTGGCGTATGCCAAATGTATATATATACGGTGGGGTTCATTGTCAGGACTCAGGTTGCCACTATTGGCGGTGAGGATTCCGCTGCTGGAATGCAAGCCATTCAAGTTTCGACTATATCCATAGCGTCTTTTGGAGGAAGAGTCGTGTCTGGTATTGTTTCTGACTACATTCATAAACATTGGAGCGCTCAAAGACAATGGGTCATAATCTGCACAATTTTCTTTACCTTTATCGGTCAGTTGCTTCTCGTTCTGACCAACAAAATTCACGGTATCACTGTTGTGTCTCTCCTTGTCGGAGGAGCATATGGGATTTTGAATGGCTCATACCCTGCAATTATCGCAGATGAATTTGGAACAAGTTCATTCACTACTGCTTGGGGATTGATCAACTGTGGACCTTTGTTTTTGTTGTTTACCTTAGAAAAATACTTTGGCTACATATATGACGGCCATTCCGACAAAGATGGCATTTGTCGTCTAGGCAACGAATGCTACAAGGGCACATTCGTGACTAGCAGCGTCTTGTGTGTGTTGGCTGCGATCTTTACAGGCTCAATGATGTATTATAAAAAAACGAATTGAGCCTCTAACGACCGAAGCAACAAAATGGATTTGCACGCCTTCATACTAGGCATTTCTATGAACAAGTAGTTTTGCTATCAAAAAGAATTGGGATCGATTCACATCCCGCCTGAACTATCTAAGAAGTTCAATCAACAGTGTACACACTTTCCAAGTCAATCTCGTCAATACATGACGATTGATGTCGAATCTGTTCTAGCAAAGTTTTGAAGTAGCCCGAGCATACTTCAGCGTTTTTAATCTCCGACTCAAGATTTTCTTTTTCGCCGTTTCGCTTGTCGATACTAGTTTGAAAGTTGTTCATGACTTGTCTGGAAGGGAAGTTGAGAACCAGCCGACACTCTTTGGAGATCCTATCAGCGTTTATGTGAGCGTAATCAGTCTCAAAAATTTGCTTCTTCAATCTCCTTGCTTGCTTTCTAGGGAAGGCATTAGGGATATCATTGATGAGATAGAAAACCGCAAACCCACCTACACCAATAATGACTGGAACAACCGCACGCTTGACGACAGACGGTTTGAGCATAATAAAGAGGTTGTACGTCTTTCTAACCAAAGCACCAGCTGTGAGAAGTTTCGTAGAGGAGTACAACGTATGCAAAGTGAGTTGCGTAGGTGTTGTTCGCTTGAGAGATGACACTGACTTTGAAATGGTACCGACTAAGGTATTGGGCGAGAAGTAGCTGATTTGTTCCTTCGTACTCAGGACAAAAGCTTCAGGGATTCCAAGCCACATCATGATTGATTCGGAAGATGGGTCAAAGAAGTCAGAAATTTCAATCAGGTCATCCAAACTTCTTTTGATCGTGTCGCGTCTCCTTGTGAACATCAAATCAGGTTTGAACTCCTTGTCTGTCAAGAACTCGTCACCTAGAGTTCTCTTACCGAAGTCAATGATTTCTTGCACTGCTCCCCCGGTCAAAGTTTTTGCACTTGCCTCACTCATATGTACTGATGAAACCATAGTGTCAATCATCTTCTTTTGAGTGTCTCTGGCGTACTCATAGACGTATTGCAAGCCCATGTATGGCACGATTTGAGAAGAACCAAAGTTTTCAACGGTCTGCAAAATTTCCCTCTTGGTATTATTGTATGCTTCATTGCATGTCTTCTCGACGATACGATTGATTTTGTCATTTCCCAGAAGACATTCTTGCACCATGATATCGTAGTTCGGCCCAACAGTTAAATTCAATTCGTCGATCATTTTCTCCCGCTCATTGAGGTAAATTTTCTGATTGATCTCCGAAAGGGTTTTCAAGTCACTCAATATATTAACAAGATAGTTTTTCGCAGGAAGTAATTTGGAAATTGACCGCTTGTCAAGAATGAATTTTCGTAGCGATGCTTCTAAATTGTCAAAGTTTGGATCTGCGAATACATGGCCGTCAGGGTTATCATCCCCACCATCTCCACCTCCAGGCACAGAGGAAGAGCTCACGAAATGAATGAACTCTTTGGCGTTTTTGTATGTGTCAGGAGACAAGCTCTTGACTTGGTCTAGAATTTTGTTCATGCACTTTTCCTTGTTCTTGATATTGTCGAACCGATTCACTACTATGAATACGTATCTTTTTTCAGCAGCCGCGGCAGCAATGAACTCCTTCGCGGAGAGGGTAAAGTGATTCTCTGCGCTTACGACAAAAACAACCAAATCAATCTCTTCCTGACGGGAAAAGACTTGTGTGGTTTGGTAGGAATCCATGTTGAGACCAGGTGCATCAATCAATTTGATATCGATGACTCCGTTACCTAGTAAACTTTGCTCAGCGCTTCTATAGTCGAGGACATAGACCTTGATAAGACTGTACTTGTCACATTCATAAACCAATTCTTCCAAACTCTGGAGCGAGTGTTTGATATACGTTGATTCGTTCCGCTTGTCGTAAGTAATACCAAGAGGCACGGCGTGCACTTCTTCTATACTTTTATTCTCTGTTTTGGCATCAATGACTTCACAGAAAATAGATGTGCAAGGCTGCTGATCTTCAGGCAATACCTTCCGTCTCAACAACGCATTACAGAATGTAGACTTGCCAGCATTGAGATCTCCGGTTACAAAAACTTTGGAAGATGTATCGTCCACACGGTCTTTGAGATTGAGAAGGTACTTCACCTGTTGGGCCAACTTCTGTTCTAGTAAGGAGGAGATCGACTTTTTATCCATGTGAGTTAGAACGTTCAGGTTGTGGCCCATTTTCAAGTTGAGTTTGAGGACCTTAAAGTCGGCAGGTTCCACTGAAAGCCCATCTTCGGATGAAGAATTATCGGCCGGCGCCTTGGCAAGAGACTTCGTCTCTAAGTCCGTGTTGCTACGCACTAGTGCCAAATGGGCCCTGGGAGAATTGAGCAAAAGATTTTCCGTATCTGAATTCTCCGCTGGAAAAAAGACTGGCCGCTGATTGTTTTCCTCAATGAGATCTGACAAGATCTCGATTGTATTATTGATTGCACGGTCCAACGCGACTCGGTTGTTGTTGAAATGCATCTGTTTAAGCGAGGCATTAAATGCCGTGCTACTCATACTTGGCTGCCGTGGTCTAGGCTGGTGGCCCATTTGTGAAGACAGTCCGTCGGCAAGCGTGACCGAGTCACTAGCAAAGCTGCCCTCTTGTGGCATATACATCATATACGAAGGCTCATCTGAGGGCACTACAGTCGTGGCATCGTCGTCATCAGCATTTCCACGCGCAGCACGTTCTAAGCCTAATTTCTGGGGTTTAGACATATCTATCTTTGTGCAGTGGTTGGTTTGTGGAGTTGAAGGCAAATCGCCTGACTTGGCCAACACCATGCTGTTGCGAGCATATGATGCAGGAATTTGCGGCATGTCAGCTCATAGCTGCTGAGATGGGAGCGACCATGATGTCCTGAATTGACCGGAAGGGATATTTTCATCTTAAAAGAGAAAAACTATCTTTGTTTCTCAACTTTCAGAACAGATTTATGACTGGGTACCAGTATTTAAATCCTTATTGCTCATTTCACGTTTCAGATAGTTCGTCTATAGTGAGGGTTGTCGTGAGCGCTCGCGAGAAGTCTTGAAAGATCTACGTTTTACACTTCTGATAGACCTCAATCATCATAGTTAGCACACACTCAGTCTGGCTAACTACTCAGTGTATTTTTCTAGAGCTGTATTGACTGGAGTATTCTATGACCATAGGCCTTGCAGCGATCAAAATACAAACCCAGGCACAGACCACTCACAAACTCAAGCGCAATCATAAAACAAAAACAGAGAAACAATGAATATTTGCTCTCATTTTTAAGCGTATCCCTGTGAGCTCATTTTAGATCACTGGCTCAACTTGGCGAGGTAAACCTGTTGTAACCGATTTGTAGATTGCGTTATGCGGCATAATTGTGATTGGACAAAGCGCCTCTCGCTGCAAACTCACCCAAGGGCCAGCGGGATGGTGCTTGAGTTCAAACTACTTTGAGAAGTACCAGAAGGCATATCATTCTCCAGTATATATAGAGCTCACTTTGTCCTTAAAAGACTCAAGATAAGGCTCAAGTAACTTTGGAGTGCCTATTTTTCGTCTATCTTGCTATGTATTCATGTTCCTGACATGCCATTCGAAGACCTTTAAAGGACCAAAAGCGTATGGCATAGGGCCAATCCTCCGGTTGTGCACAAGATACCTGGGTCCTGCATCGGTGAAATTCAGCGCTATCAACAGTTTCGGCCCGTAGGTTCGCAGTCCTCACTGAAATCGTACCCCACGTGATGATAGCAGAGATGCCAGTTGATTTTCAACACGTCTGAGATTACTACCTGCTTGCTTTTCCTTCGGCTTAACCAATGGTTCTCAAAACATTTTCAGCAATTGGGCTACGCGAGGTAAATGCAGAGCCTCTCACGCCCGAGGCATTCGCTTCATTTGGCGGGGTTATTAGTGCAGATCATCAAATCAAGAATGTACAGTCGTCAGCGGCAAATTACGGTACAGCCTTGAAAATGCACAGTGTGGCACCTATAGTAAACAATTCAATCGAATGTCCAAGTGGAAAGATGGCCGTTGCGAAGTGGAACATATTTCGTTGCTCCGCTCCAAGACATTTAATCCTGATGAAGGATCGTTCCACCAACTCCTATCATGCCAAGGTCTTAGAAAGGCACCCATTTTCGACACAAACGTTCGTTACCATGGGTCAGAATGCCAGAAAAACTTCGTTTTTGGTGATTGTTGCAAAATCTGATGAAAAGAGTCCGGATAAACTCCCGGATCCTACTTCAGTGAGAGCCTTTGTTTGTAAAGGAAACCAATCGGTCACTTATGGGGCAGGTGTATGGCATGCACCAATGGTGGTCATTGACGAAGATACCCCGCATATCGACTTCGCTGTGTTCATTCATGAGAACGGCGTTCTCGAAGAGGATTGCCAGGAGTGCTACTTCGATCCAGGCTACTGCATCAACTATGCATCTGAAGCCATTCTTAAGCTTTAGCTTCCTTTAATATTAATTCCGATCAAAAATATTCCATGTAGTTGTCCACCAAATCGTCAACAAACGCTTTCTTCTCCTTGTCACTCATACCCAGAGCTCGGAGTTTATCGAGTTTGAGCTTCGCAAGTATTGTTTCTAGGTCCACTTGAGCGAGTGCCTCATCACTCGGCTCTTCCTTCTCGATGTCTGTAAGCTTTTCCGCTATTATTTCTGGCTTGTCCGTTTTCAAATTTGTATACTTTTCGGGGCCTACGGGCTTTTCGGTCTGATCCCACTCCTGGGTTTCGAAGATTTCCACGAGCCGATCCTTTCCAATTTTTTCTGCAAACTCATTCTTTCCATGCTCCTGAAAGTTAACGTACTCGAAACCGTGAGAAATGGCTTCATCTTCAACTGCCTCCAGAAATCTTTGCTGATGTGTATCTGCGAAGCCTACTACCACCAGAAATATGTTATCGTCTTCTAGTAATTCCTTGATTTGCTGAAACAGGTCGAGCATCTTTGAGATTTGACCGGTACCAGAAGACACGTCCAAAGTGAAAATCAATCCATCTAGAGCTTCTCGAAGTTCTGCAAATTCTTCCGACTTGAATTCTTCAAGAAATGCCTGGAGCAGCGCCACTGCAGAAGTTTGCGAATCCCGGGAGTCTGGATACTCCTCGACTAGCAAGTTCACAGCCAGCGAGAAGTATTTCGTACGAAGCTGGAACTCATATACGAGCCCACTATGTGAACCGGCCGGTATTGTGCTTGTATCCAAGTCCTGAGTGAGGTGTTGGGCAATTCTGATTT
Source organism: Metschnikowia baotianmanensis (assembly GCA_030565705.1). Lineage (NCBI taxonomy): Eukaryota > Fungi > Ascomycota > Pichiomycetes > Serinales > Metschnikowiaceae > Metschnikowia > Metschnikowia baotianmanensis. Next base: position 7,266 of record JAJMCI010000025.1, read on the forward strand.
TGCCACTACGCGGGGGGCCTAGAATCAACACATTATTCGATTGCATTTTCTCGGATGCAACTAGGAAAGTTCCACGATAAATAAGAAGGTTCGAGCGATGAAGAAAGCAAAGACAGATGGAGTTCTTGAAAACGTAAAAATTCGAGTTTAACTAGAGGTATTTATTGGGCTCACCGGGCTGCAGAAGGAATTCGCGTGTTTCGAGACTCCACGCTTGAAGGCTGAAGCTGGCTCTAGCTAGGTGACTTCGTCAGGCCCGCATTTGCATTTAACTCCAGGACACAGCAAAGAGCTAAATGTCACTCGACAAATAAGAGTGAAAAAGCTGCCAATATAAGTCAAAGATTCCAAGCTTATTTCCGCCTTCTTAATTTTCCTGAATTTTGCTCGGAAATGGGACAATTACAGTATCCAGCCTTGTTTTGCAAATTGCTAGTTGGATCAGCCCGCCGTCTGCACGCCGCGCGGTCCTCCATACCATGAAGCCATTCAATGTACATTGTATACGTAACAGTTTCAGACCAAGTGCGATTATAATTCATTGCAATTTCGACCCAAGCTGATACAAATGGCACCTGTGCAAGCTAACGGCAGCCATATAACAGGAAGTAGCGCCGATGAGTCGAGCTTCGACACGCTCAAGCTCGAAAACCTTCTCATCCGAGACGCGGATGCGTTCCAAACCACATTGAGTTCGGAGGACTACTTGGACAGCTTGGCTCCTATAATCACCGACGCATTGAAAGCAAATGCACTCTCCGATTTTATTACGACACTAAATGATATAGTCAAGGGCAAAGACGAAGAATTAAGCGAGAAGTCTCTCAACTCTGCGAATGATATTAACACTTGCATTGATAGTATTGACCAAGTCAGCGACCAGTCGAATGAGCTTCGAAGCAGCTTGAAGCAGGTCAACGATTTTTTGAACAAGAGCGTTTTCGAGTTGATTTCCAAGAAGAAGGCACTCATTAAAACGAGAGAAACATCGAATATGATCAACGAGACAATCTTGGTGTTGAACATATGTACTCAAGTGTTGGAAATCACGAACAAGATCCACGATTGGATCAAGCAGCACAAATACTTTAGTGCCCTTAAGCTCATAGAAGAGCTTACGTCCATTCACTTGCCAAAAGTAAAAGACTTTTCCTTCTCCGTCAAAATCTACGACTCGATTCCACATTTGACTGCTATGATTAGAGAAGAGTCGTTTGACACGGCGTGCAAATGGCTCTCTACCCAGATCGAACGTAAAATTGAACCCATCAGCGAGGCAGTCTTTGCGAATCTTGAGGAGCTCAACCTGAACTGGGAGAGAGTCAGAGCAGACAAAGACTCCATGGCTTTGTTACCGCACAGACTCAACTCAGCCGTTGAACTCTCAATGAGAGACCCAGAGTTGTATCTCAATATTTTTGATGTCTCAGAGCTAGCGATAAATCTAGCACCGATCTACGACTGTATTTTGGTGTATCAGTCTCTCGGGGAGCTTCCAAGTCTTTGTGCTGCATACCATAAAGAGTGGATGAAGAAATATCAGCGGATCATCTATCCAATTACGTTGTCTCTGAATGTGAAAGAAAAACTGGCATTTCATAGAGAACCCGTTGTTACGTTCAACGGATTAGACGCACTCGAAGCCTACCTTCAAAAGATTGCGGCTTTCTTCACAGTTGACAAACAACTCAATACAAAAACTAAGTTTGAGCTCAGGTCAAATGAGACTGCAGATGACCTATGGGAATCATTCTCTATCAAGCTCAAGCCTGTTCTATTACATCACTTGGAACGCAAGAAATGGGAATTGGATGATTTGAATGAATTGGCAGACTACAAAGATATTCTTGGAAACTTCTTACAAGCCATGGACAATAGTCAATACAGAACCAATGATATCCATGACATCTTGATGACCATTTTCAAACAGTACTTTGGTCCGATCTTAATCCAACATTTCAGAATCGAATTCAATGAGTCGATGCAATCGGATCACTACATGCCGCTTGTGGTTACGGAAAAGGATGACTACGACAATGTCATGAAAATTTGCTGGTACAAAAAAGATGCAAGCTTCGCTCCTCGTAACTTTCAGTCAGTTCCAATATCTTTCCCGTTCAGTGAAGACTACGTTCACTACTGTTTAGGAATGCGGACTCTTCTCCAGGATGTTCTTGACTTCACCACGAAACACTACACTACTGATTTCTTGGAGCTCAATCATATTATTATCAATGAGATTTTTGAGAAAGTCTTGGGTGACCAGCCGGGTGTTGGTATCTGCAATGATATCAAGGGCTTCATCGAGAAAAATCAAAACAATAAAGAAATTGTTGCGCAGACATACACCAACTTGGAATACTACTTATTCAGTTTGTATGAGTTTGGAAAAGTCATTGATAAGAGGTTGAGAACGCACAACGGTATTGGTATCATCAATATCGACACCAACTCAACCTTCAAGTTGAAAGCCATTGAGCTATTTTCGAAAGTCAGAAAATTCTCCGAAAACGCTATTTTCAAGATGGTTGATCAAAAAGTTAGCGAGTTGCTTGACATGGTTGAGTATGACGACTGGTTCCCAGTGGCTGAAAACCTCGATCCAAATTTCTTCATTCTTGATTTTTCGCTCTTCTTGGAAAACTTGTTCAACTCCATCTTTTCGAACTTGCCGTCCTCTTTCAGAACACTTGGACTTTTCAGAAGTTATGACTTCATCTCTGAATATTTCTTAAACTTGCTTAATGACGCTGAACTGTTCAACAGGACTGCAATTGAAAACTTCGATGTTGACGTGAAGCATCTCGAAAACTCCATGGCCAACTTAGTTGGCGTTCAGGGGTCCAATGAAGATGAAGGGGGCTCCGTCGCCTTGCAGTCTACATTTGCCGAACTCAGACAGACCATCGATTTATTATTGCTCGAAGATCATGACGAATTCATGAAAAACTCAACATTCCGGATGCGCCGTTTCGACCGGCTTAAGTTTGAGTCAGCAGTCAAGTTGATCGAAAAATTGAAGGACGACCTGATCCAAGAAGATAACGACTCTATATACAGTGGTGTGGACGGCCGCAATGGCGGTCTCGCCAGAGATGGCTCAATATTGAGTGGAGCGACCTTCGCCAAGTGGGGGAAATTAAGGAAACGCGAAAACTAGCTGCTCCAGAACTTGAGCTTGGAGAGCCACATGCTCTTGATTGGAGGCATATCTTTCCTGGCCTCGTCAAGGGCTTTCTGCATTTCTGCCTCAAGAACCTGTGAAGTTTTCGAGAGTTCCGCCTCCACATGATCATACTCGAGAGATGACCAAAGAGCCTGAAGAGCCATGTATGTCGCTGATGCCAATAAGAATGTGTGGAGAAGCGGGTTCTTGAACTCGCTGAGCTTAGGCTTTGCCTGGGCCGGGGTTTTCCCGTCAAAGTTCTCACTGAACTTAACACTATAAAATCTGCGATGAACTGCCAGAAGTCTCATGAGATTTGGGCGAGCGAGCTTGATCATGATTTTGTTAATTGACCCTTGGCGTGCTTCGGATGTGCCGTATCTAGCAGTAAAATACGTCGTTAGTGGAGTGGTGCACAGGTGTTGTGGTGTGTTGGCACTATGTTCATTAACCTGCATCGAAAACCCAACCTCTCGGGTAGCATAGCACCAAGTTTGAACCAGTGGCGATTCAATTAATCTAGAGCATTATACACCTTTTCACGTTACCATGTTCAGAAATAATTACGATAACGATTCTGTGACATACTCACCGACCGGAAGACTTTTCCAGGTGGAGTATGCGTTGGAGGCGATCAAACAAGGTAGTGCGGCAGTGGGAATTGCCTCCGCCAACCATGTTGTGTTGGTAGCCTTGAAAAGAAACGCCGAAGATCTTGGAAGCTACCAGAAGAAAATAATAAAGGTTGATGACCATATGGGCATTGCCTTGGCCGGGTTGGCTCCAGATGCGCGTGTTTTGTCCAACTACTTGCGAAAGCTCGCAATGAACTCAAGACTTGTTTTCAACCGTCCATTACTGACAAGTAAAGCTGCTTTTTCCATCGCGGATAAGGCTCAAGAGAATACACAGCTGTACGGGTCTAGACCTTACGGTGTCGGGTTGCTTGTTAGCGGCTGGGACGAAACTGGCGCCCACTTATATGAGTTCCAGCCATCTGGTTCTGTTTTGGAGTACTACGGTGCTGCCATTGGCGCCAGATCACAGGCGGCGAGGACATACTTGGAACGTAACTTGGACGTCATTCGCGGGAGCCAGGATATCGAATCTCTTGTCGTGCATGGCTTGAACGCTTTGCGTGACACTTTGTCCCAGGACATGGAATTAACAATCCGTAACACTTCTGTCAGTGTTGTGGGGAAAGACCAAGATTTTGTAATCTATGAGGATGAAGAGGTTCAACAATGGTTGAATAAGCTCGACTCCACTTCGAATGCCCGCAACAATGACGACGACGATGATGAGGATGATGAAGAAGGCGCAGGTACAGCTACCGGTTCGGCTGCCGAAGAAACAAAGGAAGAAACTGCCGTGAATGAGAAACCACCAAGTGCCGATGGAGAATTATCCGAAACCTCCGAAAAGATGGAGACTGACTAGATGCAATACACGATAATCATGTAAACCTTTAACTATGTACAAACATTACTGTCCTCTCTCATTTGCTCTTCGACCGCTGTTGCTTCTGGGCGACTTTCTGTATACTCGCCATGCAAGTGCTCTGAAGGTGGTTTACATCTTCCGTCATTTTCTGAATGTCATGCAAGACCTGTTTGTCTCTGATGTCTGTGATTCTGGCACGCAAAGAGTCAATTACTTGAGCAATATCACGTTTATCTTTCTCTTCCATCAATTCCCCAAATTGAGCGATTGCGTTTTCAGCGTCACAGCAGAGTATATCCATTCGCGTTGCATGCGAAACATAGTTTTTGAACTCAGCATCCTTCTTGGCATTCGCTTCACTATTTGCCAAGATCGCCTGGATATCCAGTTCGGAGAAGCCTGTCTGGCCAGATACTTGAATCGAGACGGCATTCAGTTTCCCAAAATATGGGGAGTCCTCGGGATACGGTGTTTTGTCTACAGCGGAGACATTGATGATTCCATCTGCGTCTATATCGAAAGATACCACCACCTGTGGAGTTCCCTTTGGACCAACAGGTATGTTCCCCAATTTGAATTCACCAATGAGTTTATTATCCTTCACTAAAGGCCGCTCACCTTGATAAATGCGAACCTCCACTCCGGTCTGACCGTCAACTGCTGTTGAAAATGACTGCTGCATTTTCACAGGCACAGCGGTGTTTCTAGCGATCAAGGGACTAAATATGCCTCCATATGTTTCAATTCCCAACGTTAGTGGAGTCACATCTAAGAGAACGACATCCTTGAGTTGTCCTGATAAAACTGCGCCCTGGATAGCAGCACCTAGCGCGACTGCTTCGTCTGGGTTGACTGCAGTGTTTGGTTTCTTACCAAAGAGAGCCTCCACTGTCTTTCTTATTTTAGGCATTCGTGTCATTCCACCAACCATAATAACTTCATCAATATTCTTAGCTTTGAGCTCGGAGTCTCGAAGGCACCGTTTTACTGGATCGATGGTTTTTTCGATCAAATGAAGCGCCATATCGTCAAGTTCTGTTTCGGTCAAGCGCATATTGATATGTTGATCTTTTGTAACGAATGGAAGGTTTATCTGAGTCTCAGCGACATGAGATAGCTCAATCTTGCATTTCTCAGCGGCCTCCCTGATCCGCTGCACCGCGAGACGGTCTAGCAGGAGATCAATGCCGCTTTCACTTTTGAACTTATGTAGAATGTGCTTCAAAAGGAGAATATCGAAATCTTCACCACCCAAATGCGTATTTCCGTTTGTGGCTCTTACCTCGAAAACGCAATCATCAATGTCCAAAATTGAGATATCAAAGGTGCCACCTCCAAAATCGAAGACAGCTATGGTGCCATTCTCTTTCTTCTTATCTATGCCGTATGCGAGTGCGGCAGCAGTAGGCTCGTTAATTACTCTCAATACTTCTAAGCCGGCCAACCTTCCGGCATCTTTAGTCGATTGCCTTTGCAGATCATTAAAATAGGCAGGCACCGTGACCACGGCATGTTTGACTTGGTCTGGAAGATGCGACTGGGCAATCTGCTTCATTTTCTGAAGAACAATACTGCCTATTTCCGAAGGTGAGATTTTTTTGTTCTCACTTGTTTGGAGCCAGGCATCGCCATTTCCATGTCGGACTATGGCATACGGGACGTTGCCGATATCTTTTTGCACTTCATCGTCATCAAATCTCCTGCCAATCAATCTTTTCGTGGCGAAAAATGTGTTTCGAGGGTTGACCAACGCCTGTCTTTTCGCATGAAGCCCTACCAATGTCTGGTTATCTTTCGAGATGGCAACTATTGAGGGCGTGGTTCGTTGACCTTCCTCGTTTTCGAGGATCCGGGCGACGTTGCCTTCCATAACCGCGACAGCAGAATTAGTGGTACCCAAGTCAATTCCTATAACACGATGCTTGAATCGTAACAGTAAGCATCTTGGATTCGTCAATGCTCTTCTGACCAAAACTCGAGTCCTGCTTGTAATCATGCTTGTGGGCGTATCGTGGGATGCAAAGCACAAATGTGGCCTGGATCTTAAATGCATCTGAGAGCGTGTCACGTGAACATCTTGCTACGTTTTAACATCTACAATATAATCAGTATGGATAAATTTATATATCGAGTATCAATCTAAAAACGACAAGGAAAACATCTGCTACACAACGTTGAATGATAATTTTGATTCTTGTTTCCTCATACACATCCTCTGCAACACCGAAACGATTTTATCATACTCCACATCGACACCCGCACTCTACTTCCACTTATAGCGGAAGTCATTTCGGTGCGACAGAAGTGCCCATCTCTACTACCGGAAGCACTAAAATGGGAAAGAGAAGATCCGACAGCGGGAGCGGCAACAAGAATAAAAAGTATAAAGTCAGTGGATTTATAGATCCAAACACGAGCGGGATTTATGCCACCTGCAACAGGGGTAGAGAGCTCGGGTGCAGAAAAGAACTCGTGAACCTCTTGACTGAGCAAATTGAAAAGTTATACCCAGATTGGGAGAAAACCATCGAAGAGGAAGACAAAAATGATGATGGCGAAGAAGAGAAAACAAGCCAACAAACTGTTCCTGATACCAAAGAATTGTCTGTTGAAGATCAAATCAAACTTGAATTGGACGAGATGAAGGGCACTAAAGGCCGCAAGAAGGCAGTGCATCCCTTGCTTCAGCCCATGGAGCTTGGATGTGAATGTCTTGTTTTCGTGAAAGTCCGTAAACCGGTTATCCCTGTTGACATGGTGAACGCTTTGTGTGAAGAAGCTACTGCCACTAAACAGAAAAATACTAAATTCACCCAGAAATTGACACCAATCACGACCTCTGTTTCCGCTTCGATGGAGGAGCTTATTAAATTGGCTGACAAAGTTTTGAAACCGCATTTTCATGCGGAACACCAAAGTCCCCTTAAGTTCGCTATCCAAGTCACCAGAAGAAATTTCAATACCCTAGAGAAAGAGGACATAATAAAGCAAGTGGCAGCTGCTGTTGGCAAGGAGAACGACCATTCAGTTGACTTGAAAAACTACGACAAGCTTATAATGGTAGAGTGCTTCAAGAACAACATAGGTATGTGTGTTGTCAGTGACTTCAAGAAATACGAGAAGTTTAATTTGGAACAAATCTTTGAAAAGAACATGGGGGAGTCGGCATTGTCCAGGGTATCCAACCAGAGCTAGTTTTGGCAACCGAAATGGTTTACTGTATATGTATGCTCGATTATAAACACTAGATAGAGAGTTTCTCGATGTAATTACCGGATACCTGCCAGCTCAACCAATCGGCCTCCTTGTTTGGAATGACACCCATCTTATTAAGCTTCCATAACCCGATCATTATAGTTGCAAATTGGCATAGGACGAACACGAGTTGCGGCAAATATATTTGCAGGCGATTGGTTTTGGTGGTGTACTCCGTAAAGGCTGGGATTGTTCCTGTAAATATAGCCTTGAGTGGGGTCCATAGCAACATAAGTGTCATCATGATTGGAATCACCTGCAAGGAGTTGCCTGTCATGTAGCTCATAACCAAATTCATGGGTATATTTTTGGCAGGCGTAGTGGCGACCTCCCATGCTTTCTTCACCTTGAGTGCATCTAGCTCCTTCTTTGTTGATTTCTCAAAATGTTCAGCTTTCTCAGTTTTATCGGCGCTTTTCAGCTTGGACTCGCGTTGTTGAAATCCGGGTGGACTTGGAATATCACCCGTCATCGGGGCAACAACTGTAGGATTTAGAAGCTCTTGTAGCGACATTATGATTTCGTTATGCCTAATTAAATCGTACGGATCCTAAATAGTTAGTGAAGGAGCGGAATTTTATCTTTCAGGATATGCAGGGGATCTGAACTGGAACTTTCTAAGGTAGCGAGACCGAAGTGCAGAAAGTCTCACTTCACGAACCAGCTGCATGCGCGCAGACAATTGAGGGCAGCAACATGAAAGAAAAATAAGACACACATCTAGTGACAAAAAGTCATTTTAACTATAGGGTTGTCGAGCATGTGTAAATTCTTTACCAGTGGTGTTCGGCTCTGGATACTATAAGCTGTTATTCTGAAGTGCTAGGTTTTCTAAAGAGAGAATCGCCTGTAACATTGTATGCGTGATATTTTCTAAGTTACTAACGAGTATTGTTGCCCCGGACTGTGGAAGAATCCTTACAAAATACTATGAAAAGGGACAAATAAGCTTGAGACTTTTTGAGCAATGATTGCTTTATACTTATTTATCATGTAGAGATACTTTTTACTGGATGCCAACTGGAAAACCGAACAATGAGATTTCACAGCCTTGCAACCGTCGCAAGCATGCACGTGACAGGCTGCAAGGACCAACCACTTCCGGGCCTAATATCGGCGGTCTGAATCTCGCAAGCCTAGTACTCAAGAAAGACCCAGAATTGAAAGACCCGAGCAAATGAACTCCACAATGGAATTTGGGAATAACCCACTCAATAAAATTATTGGCCTTGCGATTGTGCTTTCAATGGGCTTTCTCTTGGTTGTTCTCGCAGGAATCTCGGGCAATTGGTTCCCCATAGTGGACGGCATAATCTTCGCCGTTGCGTATCTTCCTGCCGTGTTCTCCCGAGCGATTTTCAATCTGAGCGATTACGATTTCAACTTTGACCCACATACATCTTCGCAGACGCTGGCCGTACAAGAAGTCGGAAAGTTCTCGACTTCTGCTCTACTAGTCACTGGAGTATATCTCCCCATATTGCTTCACCACTCGCATCTTCTCACCACTACTGCAGTGGCATTGACACTAACCGGTGGCTTGTTGATTTTTGGAACAGTATATACTTTCAGTCAGACATTCGAGGAGCCGGTAGAAGATGAGACATATCTGGGTTCTGGCGTAATTTGAACGTTTCGTCCGTCTTCGGACTCCCATAGCTGGGTTAAGGTCGCCATGGCTACGTTTTCCAGAGGCAGAGAGACAAGTATGAAACTTGAGTGGCTTTGAAGTTCGTGCTTATTCTAACCTATGTTACTCATTATTAATATAGAGACCGCTACGGTCTAGCGATTAGTCTCATTTTTGATTCTCGGGAGCACTCACCAGACACCTTAGTTGAATCCTCTACACTCAATTGCTCAACTCATCCAAGGTATATATTCATGGGCTTCATAAAATTATTTTGATCGAACGATCCCAAACCAGAAAACTCTTATCCTTAAACTTTTGTGGTACAAGAACCAGTAAGGACTTCAGTTCTGCGACTTGCGACTAATTACTGAACACAACAAACATATTACTTATGTCAGAAATACATCAAGCACCACAATCGTCTTTTATCACATAATATAAAATTCCGAACGTAATTGTGCTGTCCATACATCATACCTTTAGAACAGCAAGCTACAAAACCACACTATTTGCTGGGGTATCTTGGGGGCACGGGTGTGCCCCAAGTCTCTGATAGCCGATGCTCGTTTTCGAACACAACTTTTCTTGTCAGACCGAAAACAAAGCTCGAACATGTCCGTTGCCATCGACGCTCTGATTGCTGCCGAGCAGCAAATTGCCTTAGAGCACCAGCTCCGGGAAAAAGTTGTAAATGAAGAGTTCAAAATCTGGAAAAAGACCGTCCCCTTGCTTTATAACAGTATCCACACGCTCGCGTTAAAGTGGCCGCTGTTGACGGTAGACTTCAGTCCCAAGTACACTGTTTCCGACGATAAAAACTCATTGGAGGTACTTTTTCTTACTGGTTCAAACACTTCGCTGAGAGAGCAGGACTCGGTGTCATTACGGTCCATCAAGTTGCCCTCGACATTGGCGCCAGACTTCGCGTCATTCTCAGCTAGCGAAATCATCCCTATTCCCGCCAGTGATTCCGGCTCCAGTGACTTAGACGTTATACGTCTGTGGCCACATGCTGGCGAAGTGAATAGGGCCAAGTTCGCACCCAGCGGCGAGAAGTTTGTCACATTTGATAACGCCGGTTGCGTGCACCTCTACAATGTTAGTGAGGACGCTACAATTGACTTCAAGTTTCACAAGACGGAAGGATACTGCTTGGAGTGGGTCTCAGACAGTCGCTTCCTATCAGGTGCGAACGACTCCCAGATTGCCCTTTGGAGCGTGTCATCTCCAAACGCACCTGTCAGGCAGTTCAATACCCACTCAGCAGTGATAAACGATATTTCATACAGTAAGCCCACTGGTGTGCTTTTTGGTTCCGTTGCAGACGACTTCAGCACTCAGATTCATGATCTCCGAGCTCCAGAAGAGTCGCCCGCCATCAAGATTGTGGAGAAGCATTTGCAAAATGCCATCCAATTCCACCCAGAAACCACGCATCTTTTTGCTACTGGCGGGAAAGACAATTTGGTGAACATATTTGACGCCAGAGCCACCAACAGCCCGATTAGGCAGCTTTTTGGGCACAACGATCTGATCTTTGGTTTGCGCTGGGATACGACCGATCCTTTGACTTTGTACTCGTGGGGACTAGACAAGCGCGTGATTTCTTGGGACATGAACTACTTGACAGAAGATTATACGCCGCCACTGTTTGAGCTCCTGGATACTAGGAAAAGATCCAAACACACTGAGGATCCTTGCTTGCAATTCATTCACGCGGGACACACAAACCGCGTCAACGACTTCGCCGTCCACCCAAGCATACCTAATCTTTTTGCGACAGTGGGTGATGACACCCTTCTTGAAATCTACCAACCTAAGACACTAAGGGAGGGAGATGATCAGGATGATCACGACGATCAGGAAGAAGATGAGGGTGCCGACGAGAAGGAGCCTGAAGACAATCAAGCGGCAAAAGGAGAAGATGCCGACGATGACGACGATGACGACGACGATGACGGAAAAGAGGACGATGGTGCCGATGAGGATGAAGAACATCTAGTTGATTCGGCTGAGCTAGAACACAAGAACAACGCTGGCGTGGGAGTTGGCGCGCATGGGCTGTTTGGCATTAACAACAAATTTACTGCTGAAGAGGAGAATTCCAATAGTGACGTTGATATGGCGGACTGATATCAAGGGCCGCCAATGTGTGAAGCTTAATTCGTAAATTATCACTTAAGATATACGCTGTGCGTGGGTTGTGCGTTTGTGTGTTTTCTTATTGTAGGCTTCAAATGTTGAACAAATTCTTATCTCTACACCCGATCTATACATATAGCGGATTTCATACCAAAAATCAAATTCTTTTAACTGTAATAATTCGATGGACTCACGTGACGTCACATTTGTATTTGATGGCACCGTCGCGCCATGCACACGACGCGAGGCGCAATGATTCGGAGCCTCGCACTGAGCAGATTGAAACAAGAGGGCATAGGAGTTCGCAAACTAAAACTACTGCAAATATCACAGGTATCATGGACAGAAAACAGGATCATGACCTGGAATCCGAGCTCTCCAAACGGAGATCAAAATCGCCTTCCACTGTTCTCGAACTGGAGTCAAAGAGGGCCAAGCTCGAAGTGGAAGACTTGGAAAAAATGGATGATATTGCGAAACAGTATAAGAAGTTTATAGCAGCACCCAAGTTCAACCTCAACTCCGAGGAGATCTTTTGCATATGCCGCAAACCCGATCTCGACGGAGAATTGATGATCTCTTGTGACGGGTGTGAGGAGTGGTTTCACGTGAAATGCATGAGGATCGATCCCGACTACACCACGCTTCTTGATAAGTTCTTTTGCAAATTTTGCCAGTGGAAAGAAAACGGAGTCACTCGATGGAACAAGAAATGCCGTCTTCCAGGATGCTTGAAACCCATTCGAAGTCTGGAAAGGTCAAAGTACTGCTCTGACGCTTGTGGCGAGGCATTCTTACTACTGAAACTTTCGGGATCTCAGGTCTTGTCTAAAGGCGATCTCAATTTTGTTGTACACTATTGCGGGAACTACGACAACTTCCTGTCGTTGGGCTCGGAATTCCCGGAGCTACCCGAAGTTGAGCTGCTAGACGTGAATAAACTACCTGCGGACGTTCAGAAAGTGCTTGAGGACAATGAACTGAAGCAAAAGGACATACAAGCACATTTCCAACAAAGCCAGTCAAAAATCAACTTTTTGGCTAGATTGAAGGAGATGATTACTGTTATCAATGAAGAGATTCAGGCCTTGGACGCGCCCGTGCAAGGGGAAGAGACCGTGGCAAAGTCAAAGAAAAAAAAGAGCAAGTCCAAGAAAATTGATCTTTGCTGTTTCCAAAAGGACCTCAACGCAAATTTGTTTCAAGCCATCAGTGAAGAAACAGTAAATGAAACGGATGTGCGTGAGCTATTCAAGACGGAAATCGACAATGCTGTGCAACAATATAGTGCAGAACCCGACTCTCGTGGAGGAAGAATGTGCTTGCAAGATCGCAGAAAGTGTCTCCGGCACAATGGTTGGTTTAACCTCCTTAGTGATCGCTTGTGGAAAAGACTGATAGAGTTTCAGCTGATACTTGAAAAACTAAAAGAAGAGAAGTCGGTTGTTCTTCGAACTTACAGCATTTCCGTGTACGAGAACGACGTTTAATCCGGAACAGGAAGCATCAATTTTGTGGGTCTATACACTGCTCGAAATAACAAGAAAGGGGACATTTAAAAGTCGAGGTGAATAACGAGTGAGGGGTTCATGAGTTTCTACGGGTGTAGATGAAGCATCGTTCAGCGTCGTCCCAGCCTCCAGTATATTCATCGTTGCCTTCGTATTCGCGTGCGAGCTTCGCTGGTGAAACAATTAATTTTGGTGCGTCACTGACCTTAAATACAGCGTTATGCCATGGTGTGGGAATATGCAACAAGCGATCCTCTTCGTCCTGGTTGTGACAACCGGTCGAGCAGATTTGTGGATCCAACAACCTGATCCCGAATTTCGGCCCTGAATTGGGGTGGGCGTGTATCGAGAATCTGAGGTGGAATGGGAAGATTAACTCGACTAAGTTGGAGTATGCGTCGTTTCTTCTGATCATTTCATATGACACTAGCGAGATCAACTTTTTGAACTTCTTACCGGACAACTTCTGCGCTGCAGTTGTCTGACTCAAATCTTCTGACATGAACTTGTTGAAACCACGATACAAAAAGAGTCTCGAGTGACCGGGAGTCTTGATCTGCTCTCTGAGAAGATTATCGTTGTCATCGCAACCAATCATTAGAATCTTGCGGTTAAGGTCTGTTTCCTCGTCTACCATTGTGTCCAAGTGATGATCGATCTTCACATCTTCCAAGAGGGCTGCAATAACGTGTTTTGAAGTAGACTTGAAGCAATCGTTGAGCCCCTTGAAAAAAATTCCATTAAAATCCCGGGGCTTGATGCGCTCGTACATTTGAATGAGCTGGGCTGTATACGTGTCGACCACATTATCATCCACGCCTATGCAATCACTGAAGACATGGCCATCGCTCACGATATAAAATTTCATGCCGGGGGCATAAACGCTGTTAACTGCGTGCACGAAATCGATGATTCTTGTAAGAGCTAGCTCCTCGCCCATGTCAGGTTCACCTCCTTGAGCCTTGTCGCGGTTTTGAGTTTTGCAAGGAAACGCCGGAAGAACCGCTTCGATTGGTATTTTTCTCGACGTGAAGAAGCGTACGTTTTCAATGAATGGTTCCCGTCCTTCCTCCCACCTGTCAACCCTGGCGGAATTCTTGATTGAGGTCTCGAATATTTTGGTAAACTCAATTGCCAGCTCTATGAACTTACCCGAAACTTTTTCATCAAAGGATAGGTCTCCGTTTTCAAGAACTGTTTTCAAGAACCAGAATTCGAACTCGCTTGGTTTAAAGAGCTCGGTCACAACTCCAACAAGCACATCGCCAACACGCTTCTCGAAAAATATAAAGTCGTCCGATTCCTTAATAGAAATGTCAAGAAATGCAAAATTAGTTCGGCCTTTGACGCTTTTGGCTTTTTGTAAGCAGGACCAAGCCTCATCGACATTTTTGGTTGCCACTTTTTGTACACGGCAATTCAAGAAAGTGTGTTCATTGCGGCAATACACAAATTGCACTCTCTCAAAGACGGTCTTATCTTGAACGGTCATTCTGACGAATCGCGATGGTCAGAAAAATCTTGACCTTTCATCGCTTTTAGCTTCTTATAACATCCTTTTGTATTCTCTGCCCTAAACCAAGTCTAATTCTGAGACGATCTTGGAAACTGGAGCATCTTTGTGGCAACTCAAGCTTCTGGTGTGGCCTGGTACTCACTGCGATCCGATTGGGGCCAGCATAACAAAGTAAAGACATGCATTGAATGCTTAAACGTCAATTGAGAAGAATGGCAGATTATACAAGCCAGATTTGGGAAGTCGTAGTATTTTTGACCTCAATTCATAATAACTTGACCTATAGAGTGAATTCCGCCTTGCCTGTTTTCAATTGTTTGCTCGGTACTTTCCCTGCGGGGGCGAGTTTCATGAATGAATCTAAACTCATCATAGAAGTTTGGCGTGAGACCAGGGCAGACATTACAGGTGTGGTGAAATTGGTGATAATCTCAGGGGAGTGACATTTTTCACCCTGTAATGCATGTTTGAGATCTTCTAATGAACATCTCGACGATGTGAGCAGAGAACCATGAGACATTTTCAGTCTCATAGCTAAATTTGACGCCGAATGTTGACTTGATAGCAAATTGCTGGCGGAGGGGTGACTGTGTAATTTTTTCGGGGAAGATACTTGCCTTGAATGCTGAAGTTTCACGACTGCGTCCTGAAGTTGTTGTAGAGAATTGAATGAGAATGCAGGTTTTAGGTTGGGTTTGGCAGTGCGAAGAAATGGATGCTCCAAAGCGGCATGCGCTGTCATGCGCTCATTAGGATCTAGCATGAAGCACTGCGAGATGAAGTCTTTGGCCATTTCGGGAATGTCTGCCCAGTACTCTTCCGGCTCAAATACGTAATCTGCTTTCGCGATCAACTCTTTCGTCTCGGAGTCTGTGTCACAATCGAAAGGCATATAACCGCACAACATAAAGTATGTCAAAACACCCACCGCCCATATATCTACTTGGAAGCTGTGACCGCATTTTGCCATAACCTCGGGGGCGAGATAGCTTAAGGTCCCATCGACAGACTGAGCCTTCTCCCCTGGTTTGAGAATTCGGGCGTGGCCGAAATCCGCAAGAAGTAACAGACTAATTTTCGAACTCTTAGATGCAAACAAGATGTTTTCAGCTTTAATGTCGCGATGCACGATGCTGTTGCTATGCAAGTGGAGTATCGCAGACAATAGTACGCCTAGAATATTACTCGTTTCGGAGATGCTAAGCTTACCCTCAGGGGCTTCAGTTATCCGCTCAAATAGTTCCCCACCTGCTGCCAAATCAGTCACGAGATAAAAATACTCTGACGTCTCAAAATAATCAATCATCAGAAGAATGTTTGGGTGTCCTCGCAGTATACTTTTAAGCACCTGAAATTCTCTTTGAAGCATCAGCTCATTACCATAAGCAAGTTTTTTGCTGAATCTCTTTGCTGCATAGTGGGCCCCCGTAATCGTATTTTTGCATTCATAGACATTTGCGTACGACCCTGTTCCCAAAAGTTTCTTTGAAAGAATATACGGGCATGGCAAATTCTGCACCTCCACCGGCGAGTGAGATAACTGCTGAGCCTTGAATTTGGGCCAGACTTCTTGAGCCATATCGTGATCTGACTTCGAGTACTGAATTGAAGATTTCCGGTTGAGATATTTCCCTAAGCTTGTCAAAAAATGGTGATCAATAGAAGAATATTTCGTGAATGATTAATTGTTGTTTTTTTCTTTTTTCGAAATCTTGGAATGGAGCACGGTCTTACTTATCTGATGCGACCGCTCTAAGAAATCACTTGTCTCCGCGACTCAAATATCCGACATCCTGCACCTCCCAATCTAAACGATAGACGGTCAGTCTTTTAGATCAAAAAAAAAATAGATCATCCCATTTCCGTCCCTGCACCCAGGCTTGAAATGAATATAATACTTAGTGTTTTTTATTGAAGATTCTTAAAGACTTAGCTAAACGTCGACCATATTTGTTGAATGCTTTTTTAACAAGTTTGCTTTACGACACGTATCTTATACGCGCGACCGCCTGAGAGCATATAGTTAAGAACATTTGAATAAATATTAAAAGCAAATAACGTGATTTTATCCTATCAAAAACGATCATCAAACACAATTTGACTCGATGAAGGCGCACTCTTCAATCAAGCACTAATCTCGTTTTGGCTGAATGGTCAAAGCATTTGCGGGTTTACTGTTGCCCGGTTGAATGTCGTGGGTTCGAACCCTGCGGGCAGATTGATGGTCAGGCGGTATGCTCATCGTATAAAAATATTGTACTACACACTAAATGTTGTTTTTCACCTTCCAAGCCATTGGATAATTCGAAGTTTTTAGTTTTATCTTTTTCTTTTTTCTAATGTTTCTTCTCAAAAAGAAAATAGTATACCGCTGATAAACTTAGTGATGCAGATCGAAAGATTATGCTAAAATTACAAGCGCTGTGACAGCCCTTCTATTTGATCGCAGTGCTGTGGTGCGATGAACTTATCACGTGACCATAAAAGAAGCTCGCGCCTGATGGGCATCGCATCCGATTTTTCCGCTGCTGATCAACTCAAATCCACAAACGAGTAAGCATGGACGGGTCCAACTTGAGCATGAGTGCTTTGAAAGATAAAATTTCATCAAAGCTTGCCGCTGGTGGAGCTGCTAAATCCTTCAAAAAGCAAATTGATAAGTCAGAGGAGGAAACTATAAAGTCCGAAAAAGCCAAGAAGGGAACCCAAAAAACTAGTCTGAAACCCGAAAAACCTTTTAGGCAAGACCATAATGATAAAAAGAGCAAGAAGGGGACGTCAGCCAAACATGACAAGCACGCCAAGTCTGCCCCTGAGACAAGAAACGATCAGGCCGAACTCCTCAGACGCGAGGCACTTGCTTTAGGAGCTACCGAAGAAGACTTGAAGTTAGTGGAAGGTATTGATGACGATGCAGAGCAAACTTCTGGGGGGTCCAATGAAATTGATAAGAATCTCAACTCTGATTTGTCGAAATTCATGAACGGGCTCGGCTTCTCTGGCCAAGTTGATGTTGTCGAAAGCGAAGATGGAGAGGAAGAGGAAGCCGAAGAGAAAAAGAATTCAAACGATGAACAAGAGATTGTTGAAGAGGAGCAGCTCGAGAAAAAATCACAAAAGGACAAGAAGTCGAAGAAGGCCGAAGAAGCTCCTGTCGAAGAGAATTCTGAACATGATTCTGTTCTCATAGCTGAGATGCCCAAAGTGAAGAAAACAGAGAATAAGAATGAGAGGAGGAATGAGGCCCGCGATAGTGACAAAATCACCAATGTGAACTCTGTTAACTCAGACAAACTTGTCATTGAATGCCGAATCGACTGGTACACTATCGAAACACCAGTGGTTGAGGAGCCTGAGAAGTTGGACCGTTTCGCTTTGGAAAGGCTCACCGAGAAAGCCAAAGCCTTGATTGACTCAGAGAACAAGACTTATTTGAGTGAATTCACCTCGAATAACTCGCAAAGAAAGTTTTTGTCTCAGATTCTTTCCGACGGTACGTTGAACGATAAGATCTCGGCGTTAACCTTATTGGTTCAGGAAGCTCCTTTGCACAACATCAAAGCTTTTGACACTCTATTATCATATTGTGAGAAAAAGTCAAGAACTGCCTCTTTGCAAGCTATCAACGCCTTGAAGGATTTGTTTCTCAATGGCCTTTTGCCAGACAGAAAGCTTATCTCTTTTTCGAAGCAGAATCTCAACAAAAATGCTCACGCCACCACTTTGGCAATGTACTACTATGAAGATCACTTGAAGAAAAGTTATTTCAAGTTCATTCAGGTGCTTGAGTTCTTGAGTCACGATCCGATCTTACACGTTAGGATGAATGTTGTACTGCACATTTTCGATCTTTTGAAATCAAAACCCGAGCAGGAAGCTAATTTGCTCAGATTGGGCGTCAACAAGCTTGGAGATGTTGAAAACAAGGTCGCTGCTAAGACGTCGTATCAAATTCTTCAGTTGGAGGAGGCACATCCGGCTATGAAAAAGATTGTTACAGACTCTGTCACTGATATGGTGCTCCAGAAAAATCATGACTATCATTCGCAATATTATACTATCTTGACACTCAACCAAACAATTTTACTGCGTGGTGATACCGAGTTGGCTAATTCCTTAGTAAAAACCTACTTCTCACTTTTTGAGAAGATTCTTGTTGAGTCTGACCCCTCTCTAAAGGATACCGCTGAAGACAAGGTACTTGGAAAGAGTGAGCGCGGAAGAAAGAACAACAGAAAGACTTTCAAAAAGGGTAAAAAGGGTGGAAAGTCAGTGAAGAAGGAAGAGAAGTCCGAGGAGGATGTCGTCGAAGAGCGCAGTGCCAAGATGTTCTCTGCACTTCTCACGGGGTTGAACCGTGCTTTTCCCTTTGCACAGTTGCCTTCTCAAATTTACTCCAGTCACTTGAACACGTTGTACAAAATCACACATTCCACGAATTTCAATACCTCCGTGCAGGCATTGGTGTTGGTGCACCAAATTATCACCCATCAAGATTTAGATTCTTCTCGTTACTATCGTACACTTTACGAGTCGTTGATGGATCCAAGATTGGTGAACTCCTCTAAGCAAGGTATTTACTTGAACTTATTGTTTAAGTCCTTGAAGAATGACATCAGGAACATCCCTAGAGTATTGGCTTTTGTGAAAAGAATTCTTCAGATCTGTTGCCATTGGATCAACGTTGGCGCAATAACCGGAATGTTCTTTTTACTCATGGAGTTGAGCAAGACACATCCGCAAATCTTAGAGTTGATGGAGGCCGAGGGTGCTAGACCAGATAAACTCATGTCAGACATCACCGTGGACGCAAAATCTGAGAGTGTGGAGTACGACCCCAAGAAAAGAGATCCAGAGTTTGCGAATGCGCAGAAATCATGTATGTGGGAGATCTCTCGATTTGTCAACCATTATCATCCCTCAGTTTCGATATATGCTACCTCACTCATCGAGGGAACACCTCAAGCCAAACCTGATTTGGGTCTTTTCTCGTTGGCACATTTTTTGGACAGATTCGTTTACAAGAATGCCAAGCAGAAGAGCAACTTGAAGGGCTCGTCTATCATGCAGCCATTGGGCGGAGGTCACCTGGGCTCCCTCTTGGTTAGAGCCACTAACACTAAATCATCTGAATTGCCTGTGAACACTGTCGATTGGCTCTCCAAGAAGGCCGAGCAAGTAAGACCCGACGAGAAGTTCTTCTACGATTATTTCACTAAAAACGAAAAGAAGATTCGTGGTAAAAAGGCGCGTGATGAAAATGATGAAGACGAGGAATTTGGTGAGGAAGAGGTTTGGGATGCTTTGGTAAAGCTGAAGCCCGATGTGGATGTTTCAGATGATGCCGGATTCTCTGATTTCGACGAGGAAGATTTTGCCGACATGAGTGACTTAGATGACAACGCTGACGCCCTTGAAGGAGAAGTTGAAAACTTTGAAGACTTCGACGATAATGGATCATTACAAGAAGATAGTGACGATGCGGAGGGCTCCGATGACGCTTTAAACGATCTTCAAAACATTGAGGGTGAACTTAGCGATGGCGGGTTCAGCATGGATGGAGACGATGATGTTAACAACTCCCACAAGTCCGCTGTTGACCAAACTGGAAAGAAAAGGAAATTGAATGGTGAAGACAATAAGAAGAAGAAGGCCAAATTGCTGGCTTTGCCTACATTTGCATCCGCTGAAGATTACGCGCAATACTTGGGCTCTGACGACGAATTTTGAGGGTACAACTGGAATTTCGCGATATGAAATTGCGCTCACCCTGTCGTTGCGGCCTTTAAGCGTTAATCATCATCGGTCTGTATTCACATACCACATCCTAGACTCTCCTATATCCCAAGTATAGTTGTTATATACACAATTCGGTATCACACTCTTCTTTTTATCAACAACATAAACTCAAAGCACTGTTCATTAGGACGACAGTTTGCTTACGTCAATGTCTCAGATTATTTGTCACACTCGAAGGGTAAAGGTTGAAAAACGAAAATTCTCTCGTTTCTCGTTCCTGTGTGTAGCTTAAGCGGTGACGTCAACTTCTGCGAGAACCCGGGCTCACAACACGCTTCCGCCACTCAGGGTTTCTGGTGAGTGGTGTGGAATCAGACGCCCAAAGTGCCTGCACATATCTGCCTTGACATCATGCCTGTGGCATCACGCACTGCAAACATTAACAAACACGGCAATGAAGTGAATTCGTTCAACCGTCGTCAATATCATTCATCCTGAAATTTTTTCTAGTTGAGATTGATCTCAAAAGAATTTCAACAAACCCAAAATACTAGAAGCTCTTCTGTTTGCCAGAGCTCTAATTCTTCGGGAGTTTATGCGATCAGTTCCGTGCGCGATGAGTTGTGTCATGGTGCTGAAATCCGCGCCAGTGCCGAGCAGCTCGAAAGGGTTGACACAGCGCAACTAGACTCAACGGTTTTCTGCATAACCCTCGCTCGGCTATGAGGCGATCGTATTAGATTACGGGAGAAAATTCGAGATTCATGAAGCAGAAAGTAAATTAGAGACAATTCCTCTTCTGAAGTCCTGTTTTATCTTTATAAATTGCGCCCAAAAATGAAAGTCCACACATTTCAATGAAACCAGCCAGCGGTTAATCGCTTTTTGGCATTTGCCACATGTCTGGTTGCTCCTGTACGGCATATCACGCCTCGACTTCCCCTATATCCCTCCATCTCAGCCCTACTTCTCTTTGCATAGAGTTATGCATCATGCGCACCAAAAGTTCTCTTGTGGCTTTTCATGCCATCGGGAATTTTAAGCACACTCTCATTCTTCACTCAGTAAAGCTTTGCTCTTTTTACGTCCCACTACTTATCTCATAGCGATACTCAGAGACACGCGGACTAACCCATAGGATTTTTACAAATATACTGTCCACCTGCACAGCATGTATACCATCGTGGACGGAATATCTACAATCAACTCGCTCTTTGATGTTTTAGTCATAGGACAGAGAGGTGTTGGGAAGACTACTTTGCTTCGAAAATACGTCATGGGTACACATGATGTACCAGGCTTTGAGCTGTCAGAATGTCTTGTGTACAAATCTGTTGAAGTGCCAAGTCACTATCTTTATTCAAGCTCCGTGGCCTCGAGGGCAACCATCAATAAGCAAATATCTATATTGGATAGCTCTGCGGGTGTGGACACGTTATTGACGCAAAACTCGTATCAGGTGAACAATGCACGAACGATGGTATTTGCTTACTCTGCTGCCAGCTCTGAGTCTTTTGAGGCTTTAGAGTATACAATCAACTGCATTGAATCTGTACGAGACATCCTCCCGCCGTGTGTCATCGTTGGTTTAAAATCAGGACGAGGCCAAATGGACCAAGTTCTGGTTAATCAGGGCGAGGCACTTGCGAAGAGCTGCGGAGCATTGCGGTTTGTGGAGGCTTACCTACATGACGATAGTCTAGTAGAAGATGTGTTTTCACCCCTTGTTGAGGTGGTGCTACAAATGGAGGACCTGCAAAGCTATCTTTCAGAGCAAATCGGGAGTACCAATGCTGCTCTGGACGGCCTCATTCAGACGGCACTAAGTCGAGTCAGCACCAGTGAAGAAAGCAACGAAAGCCTTAATATCAAATCCCAATTACATCTGCCGTCAAAACCTATGTTGACAAGATCATCCAGTTCTCCGAGCAGTGCTTCAAAACTGGAGCAGCAGACGGGTTTGTCAATGCACCAGCATCCGACAGAGAAATTCGAAGACTTTAGAACTCCATCTCTGAAAAGTATGGAATCGACATCTCGCTTCCGAAGGACACAAACAGACCGTTCAAAATCAATCAAGGCCAAGTCTGGCTGTTGTATTATAATGTAAGCCTGAACTATTCATGATATGAGTTACAGACTATTTGCATATATTTCACTCCCTATTTTAATGTACAACTAAATTCGCTTTAGGCCATTTCTAAAAGTCGTATTTGCAACGCCTGATCAAACCGGGGCGTCGTCGGCTATGTGAGAGAATCCGCGAAATTGTTCTTGCATCTCTGAGGTCAAAACGGTTTCCACGGGTGTTAAACGAGGTGTCTCAGACGTGAACTCTTGATCGAAATTCGAGTAGTCGTGCTCGCTTGTAACTTCAGGGAGATATGGTGGTTGTACACGTAAGTTCAACACATCATCGAAGTTCACATCTTGGAAGTAAGGGTGCTCCATAATTTCTAAAGCATCCCTTTCTCCGCTTCCTAATCTTTGCTCCGGTTCTTTGGTCAACAAGGCTTGCAAAATGAGAACCGTCTGGCGGGGCATGCTGATTGGATATCTAACATCATCATGTTCTATCGCATTGAAAACATCGTCCTCGTCATCTCCCTTGAAAGGGCTTTGGCACAACAACATTTGGAACATCAAAACACCAAATGCCCACCAGTCAACAGATCTGTCGTATTGCTTCCCTCCAATGATTTCAGGTGCCATAAACTCTGGCGTTCCGCAAAATGTGCCAGTTGTACTTTTATGCCACATCTCTTCTTTGCACAACCCGTAGTCCGCGATCTTTATATGGCCTTTGGTCGTCAACAATATGTTATCCAACTTCAAATCCCTGTAAACAATACCATTCTCATGGAAGTATTTGAGCGCCAACAACACTTCGCAAGCGTAGAACTTAGCTCTTTTCGCGGAGAACCTGTTCTTTTGAATATGCCACATCAAGTCACCTCCCGATACATACTCCATGACGAAATATATACGGTTCTCCGTTTGGAAACAACAATGCAAATTCAAGAGAAAGGGATGCATTTCCCTGTTGGCCGTTAAAAATACCCTCTTTTCTGATTTCACGCTGTCAGCTTCCTCGTTTTCAACAATGAAATCCTTTTTCAAAACTTTGATCGCGCACAATTTCGAGGTTTGTCTTGATTCCGCCAACATGACCTTTCCAAAGTTTCCCTTACCCAAAACAGCCAAGAACTGGAAGTCGTCAAGCCCGATTTTTCTTCTTCTTCTCTTTGGCTTGCTCGAAGAAGTTTCAGGGGACTGTATCTCAGTGTGCATCTTGCCCTGAGTTGTAAGTCGTGGTTCATCCTGGGTAATGTAAGTGTCGTTGTAGTTGAAGTTCTCAAACGTTTTTACATTGTTTGAAGTGTCAAATGAATTTTGCACGCCAGGAAGTCCTATTGTGTCATTTTGCAAAGTGGCACCAACGCCGAAGTTCTCTGATTGGTTGGTCAAAAAGGTATTATCGAGGGGTGTATGTCTGTGGTCTTCCGAAACACGCTCTGCAATCTTCTCATGTTCGGGTGATATTCTTTTAGCTGGTTGTCTCGCGTAAGGTGAATCAATCGACTCTTGAATTTGCTTACTCGTATGTGTAGGTAATTTATACTTCACATCGCCTTCTGGCTCGTCTAGTCCCTGAGTATGTTGTGGCTGCGGCTGCAATTTGTGGTAAGGGTGTGAATAAGACGAGGAGATATGCCCTTCACTGGACTTTTCACTACGAGAACGTTGAGGAGTGGTTGGCGTTTTTTGCGGCGAAATGTTATTCTGGACATCCATTAGCTTAGCTGGTACCGATGGCACGGTGATTTCTTGATGTTTAACAAGTGGTTTTGAAGGGTTAGTTGATTTGATAGTCATCAAAATCTTATTGGCCATCTCCATAGACATCCCGCAGAAATCAGGTACCAAGTGTGTACATTGAGTATGACACATAACGCCACATTCCGAACATTTACGGACATTCTTCTTTCCCCATGAGAGTATATAGCCACAATGGCAGCACCACTTTGTACCACGGTTCAGAACTGGTTCAAATCTATGGGGGATGCGATGGTGGAATTTAGCCTCATCCTCAAAGGTTGTTCCTGATTTCGATATGCATTTAGTAACAACCTTCTGGAAACATTTTTTGTGGCATAAGAAACGACAGTCTTGACACTGGAACCCAGTGTACCTCAAGAATTCACCGCAGAAAGCGCAACACATGATGTTGTAAAACTGTTTTTGCACAAACTGGTGGCCATGTTGCTCAAATACCTCTTCTTTCTTTTGTCTGATTGCACCGTGACGTCCGAGAGCACCCATGAAAGCAGACCGCCCCTCTCCTGTATCTTTTTCGAAGGAGAGATTGAGCAAGATTTGCCCAACGGGCTCTAGATTCACCCACGCCGAGACCAGAGCGCCTCTTGAAGAATCAGCCGAAGGTTTTTCGCGATCGATTGAATGTTCAACGTCGATAGGACCGCTTTTGACCAGTGTGTGAGAGTTGCCCAGTGGAGCCAAAGGAGGTTTGTTTGATGAGTACGCTGTCATACTCGAGGCCGGCATCCAACCATCATTTCCTATTTCATTGGCAATTTTCTTCTTACGCACCTCCTCAGCAATGTCTGAGAGGAGAATCCATGTCAACGCCACGGGAGTACGATGATTGCCGGATTTATCGTAAACAGTAATTTCCAACTCATGCGCCTTTTCGACTTGAAGCAGGAATTCCTCGTTGAATTTTCCGTTTCGCGATCCGCCGGTCTTGGTTCTTTCTGCATCATCAATTTTGATCGAGACGATTGATTCTGATTTCTTGTTGAACATAGGCAGCGCAATATGGTCCACATCTCTGATGCATGTAATCTGGACGTTAAGGTGCCCTGTCAAGGGCTTTCTTGCATACTTTGGAGTGTTCATAATTTCCAAGTCACGGTTTACTTCCTCAACATCCACAAACATGCCCTGATATTTCTTCAATGATCGATTCAAGATCTGGATCCGCTGGTCCGACTCGAGCTTTCCTCCTTCAGCAGCACTTGAAGACAACTTATCGCCGTCCATTAAGTATAAGTGGGAGATCTTCTCATTAGCTGAACGATACTGGTTTTCCACCTGAAGCTTGAACTGAAGCTGCTGAAGCATGTACTGAATCTTGTGTCCCAACGAAGGGCAGTCATACTTGATGAGGTCAAACCGGGAGTACAATGGTGCCGCCAAAGAGGTCACACGCGACTTTTGCGGCGAACGCTCATGTTCCACGAGCGCGAGGGCCACCACTTTGGAAGCTTCTGTATTGGCCTTGAGCTGGAGCTTGTCGAAGGTCTCCTGGAGGTAGTCAATGTTTGACTGTGTTTCCCGGATCTGAGTGTTGCATCGCTGGATGACTTCTTGGTTCGAAGTGTTGCGCTTCACGGCCTGGAAACCCTGGATGAGCTTAACCTCTCGGTCAATCTTGCCCTTTATGTCACTTAGGACTTTTTCCGTGGGCTGCAGCATTGGGTCAAATATCTTTTCGGAATCAAAAGAAAGTGATTCTCACTTGATGGGGGGTCTTCTCTTTGCGTGAGGCTGGCGTTCAATGTAAGTCTGATCGACGTATACAAGTGGCAAGAGGTAGTTCGCAAAAAAAAATCGTAGACAACCTGGAAATTATGTAAATCAGGCGAGTAATTTCTAAACCCTAATTCAAGAATTAGAGACTCGGCTATGTATCCACGTTAGAAGCACGACAGCCACGTATGCTATCTTTGTGATTGGTTGCTCAAGCGACCGCGAGATTTTGCGTGTTTGTGTTGACGAGTTTCCCCATGCGGACAACTTGATCCAAGGTGGTGCGCACGTGACGAAATCTTCGACGAAACTCACGCGCAGAAATTGCGCAACCGCGCCTGCAAAGAATGGCTGCGATTGTTGGGCACACGTTCGAAGATATTTTTAGATAGGTGGCTACGACTTGATATAAAAGAAAATAAGATTATAGCTCTCTCTCTGAAAACAAAATTCTCCTCGAAAGACTCTCAGTGTCTTTCAATAAGGTGTGCGCTTTCATATTCCTGAAACACAACCGAATTTCTGGTTTAAGCCACTATCAAACATAGTACATCATTACGTCATCCTTGTATCAACTATTCATCGATCGTCCGTGAGTTTCGTTTTAGATTTCGGAGAATTGATTTATATTGTGCTATTTTAAGTAAGAGTAAATCGTCTTTGCATCACTACTTGCTATTGCACCGGCAATTGCAGTCTGGGACAGGGCATATATAGTGCTTGCCGAACCATTCTTCTGCATGATGGGCGTGGTAGCCGTGGCTGCAACTAAGACAGAAACTGAATTTGTTGTCAAAATCATTTTGAACAGATTTAACATTGGCTTCAGTGAAATGTGAGTCGACCGTGGGAAATATTGGCCCACCAAGCGTCAAGAGACAAATTGCACATCTAGGTAACTGAGATCCACAGTGTGGGCACAGATTGAAGTAATTGCTCGTTCCTTTAAGGCCAGATCTGTGGTTGAACTGCGTCATCAAAATAGACGTGTTTGTGATGCCTTTCAAGTTTTTTGATGTTGCCGACATGTTCTTCTTACACAGCTTGCACTGTAAATAAACTTGCCTTGGGGCCGGCCGAATTGTCACCACATCATTCGAGCTGCGAGAGGATTTAGTCCTTGCGACATCAAACTTCGCCCTAAATTTAAAGAAGCCCCACGAGTTGAGTAGTTCTCTGTAGCAATCTATCCAGTGATCTACTCTTTCATCTTTAAAGTATCTGGGCACGGCAAATTGTGCAATTAAAGCAGCAGTCTGCACGTCGGATGTCCGGTCGACATAAGATTGAAGAAGATCTATTCCTCTGGGAGTGACTCCAGTCAATATGAGTCCTTCTAGTTCTCCTTTCGCCACAACAGAGTCTGCGACGCGATTAAGGTAGACATTCAAGTCCTTGTCTGACAAAAACCGAATAGCTATACCAAGCCTTTCTCTCAAAGGTAAGCTGTGCTCATCCAATACATCCCACCAGTCATTGTCAGCGATGAAAGCAAATATGGCTCTCAAATATGGATTGTCAAGTTCCAGTGAAAGTTTGCGGCATTGATCGTTCCATGGCAGGTTTATGTTTGAATCTTTATATGCCATGTATCCTGCAACAGCAGTGGACATGAGTTGAAGCCGCTCCTTTTTGGAGGCAGATAGAATGTCTATGGCCCGAGAAATATTACCATGAAAGACTGCCCAGCCAGCGGCCTTTTCGATCTGCCCATCTTTGACAAGGCCATTGAGTTTTTCGTCAAATTCGTGCGCCGCTAGATACCACCCACTGACAATGAGAGATAGCTTCCTTTGAAGTGGTCTCTCGCTTGAGTGCAAGACACTAATACCAGAAGATTTTTCTCCCTTACTGGCAGCAATTGCTCTCACAGCACTAGCGAACATCTCCTCAGTAACTGGCTTCTCGTTTCTGCTTCTGTTTTGTCCACGAAGTTCGTCCACGCCTTTCCACATTGCAAGCACACCAACGTATCCTAAATCGACGCCTTCTTTGACCATTGTGCCTTTAGCGAGGGATTTTTTGGCTAGAGTAATCCACTTCCAAGTATTCCTTAACAGAAGCGATGCTCCCGAGCTTTCTGTTTTTTCCAATACAAGAAAGTTTCTTTCGCTGTCTACACCGTACCCACATTCGACACGCTGTCTAATTGCACAACAGATGTCGTTCTTCATCACATCCGATAAGTCCAATATCCGGCGGAGCGGAATGTACAAATCCTCTTCCTCTGTACCTTTCTGAACGGCGGTATCCTTCCCCGCGTATGTACCATGTGGCACAGTAGGTCTCACGCTAGAAAGAAACTCAGTACTTTCTTCATCGCCGATTGTAGAAATCGCTTCCTCGGAAAAAGTGGGATGTGTTTTGAAATTGTTGTTCTCATTCAAGTGCAGCACAACTTGCGGTATGTGGTCCACGGAAGATGTTGTTTCAAGAAACCTGGTCAAAGTGCCCTCGGGCCCAGCCACAGAGAACTCGTTGCACGAGTTAAAATTGAGGGCCTCCACGCTTTCCATGACAGGCATACGAAATACCAGGCCTTTTTCTCTCATGCAAACAAAGTTTGTCGAGGTAGGAGACGAAGTGTCTGGCGAGTAGTCAAAAGAGATTACGCGGGGCAAGTCGGTCTTGCAGTCTAGGACCAAAGCAACAAAAAGCAGGTCTTCCAGAGAAATATAGAGCTGCGAACTCTGCTGCTTGAGACCGGAAACTACGTCTGTTTGGGTGGTGAATGTAGGTAAAGCAATACTGTTGTCTTTTGGTACGACACCGGTATTCCATCTACGAATCACGTCACCGTTGAAAACAGCAGCAAATTCGCCCCGCCTAATCGTGGAGAAGCGGAAACAAGGCGCTAATCCCCGCCTCAGCGTATCGCTCAACAATTTTGGGAAGTAGAGCGCCGGTGACTCAGAAGCCACAGAGCCTTTGCCTGTACTTACAAGTTTTCTGCGGTCCCAGATCGACACAGAGCCGTCTTCACTCATCGATGAGAACATCTGCAGCTGGAAAGTATCCTGCGCCAATCTCATGGTGCTTTTTGTGGCCACCTGGTAGATCGGTGTGGGTGACAGGTCTCGTAGGTCGAACTCTCGCAAAAGCTTGTACCCTCCCGCCATGAGCAGCATGCCTGACGGATCACTGCTGTTGAACAATGCGGACAAAGTGGCCTCGTTGGCTAGGTATCCGGTCTGTGGCCGAATGGCAGACAAAGTTTCGTCGTCGCCAGCGGTGACAAATATCAGAGCATGTTTTGTCAAGTCCCACACTTGCAAAGAGTTGTCCTGGCGAGACTTGTCAAAACTAGCCGCGACAAGCAGCGAGTCGTTAAAACTGAGCGAGTTGCAGGGCCGGTTGTGTTTAGTTTTCAATTGTATGCTCGAGCTGCTGTCTCGGGTGATGTCAAAGATATGTGCGTTGCCATCCATTGTGCCGACTCCTGTCCAGCCCACGCGGGCCCTCAGATAAGCCATGCATTGTATATGCTCTATGCCAGTATGTGAGTGTACTTTGAGCAAGTCGTTTGACTCGATTCTCTGGGTTTCGTGGTGCGTTTGATAGAGAGTGACCTCGTCTCCAAGTGGGTTCACCGCTAAAAACCGCTGCTCGTAGCCGATGTCCCAGCCCAACGCTCGCACAATGTTTCCCGACATTTTCAGTGAGTAAAGAGAGAGCTTGTGAAGATATTGAAGAACTTCTAGACCTCGATGTTAGATTAACGATGTACTGTTGACTTCGAACCAGTTACGTTGTACTCCACATATGCATGGACGCGGTGCGGCTCGGCATATCGCACGGTGTAGTTGGTCCGAAATAAGTGTATATTTCTCTTCTCTTCTTTTATATAGTGAAATATGTAATGCAAAATAATAAATTATAAACGACAATGGCTTATTTCTGCTCTAAAGCTTGCTGGATATGTATCCACCTGTTCTCATTGCTCGCGGCGTGAGCATCATATCTTCTCACCAACAAACGTATATGCGACGGACTTGCGGACGTTGTTAGCCTCCTCTTCTTGTTTGATGACAAATGAAACGACCTTGACAAGGTTCCGGAATCCGGTCTTGGATCCCTTGATTCTAAGTAGGTGAAGCGATGATGAAGTCACAAGGTCGATAATCTCGATCTTGAAGTCCAATTTGCGGCCTCTGACAAACTTGGAGGGTATAGTTCCGCTGATGAGAGCAAATTCCTCGTCAACATCCACATTTGCGACAGAACCTTCAATCTGTTTGAGCGTGATTTGGTTCTTAATAATCCTCATAAGCTCAGAAAATGGAAGAGTGGTGTCCACGATGTGAACGTTGCGCCCCCTCGATCTTTTGTCTGGCTCCTCGTCAGATTCCTCTCTAGACACGTTCTTGGTCAACGAAGAGAAGAATCGTTTGAACCAACTGGGGGTCGACTGCTTGGGTGAAGATGGAGCAATAAATTGCTTGCCGTCCAAACTTACCGATGTATTCGAAAACCGGTCGTGGCCCTTAGTCTTATTTTCTTGTGCGTCGGGTGTTCTAGGTGCCTCTCTCTTTGGCTGCAAGCCAGAATCCTTCGTGTATGATAAAGGCATTTTGTCGCCCATGGAGATCACATTATTGGCTTTGTCAAGCACAGCTTGCTCCTCTGTTTGCATAGATAAGCTATGAGCGGACTTCTTCGTCAGCTTGACTGTGTTTTGGCGGCTTGACCCTTTGGCTGCAAAATTTATTTTCGCGTGGACATCCGTCGAACTGAAGATTTGCGTAGAAGCTGCTGACCTTTTTATTGAAGTTGTGCTCCTTTGGCGGTGTGCCTTCACTAGCGATGAGGTCTCAATTGTATCTCCATGTCTTATAACCGAAGAGCCATCTCCAAACGTAGCCGGTGAAATATTGTTTTCATTGAGTTCGGAAGTATTTGGAGACGAATCATGGTATTGTGACAGTTCATCCAAAGTTGAGGTATCCAAGATGTTTGCGTCGACTCCTGGGGCACCGAATGATGATTTTCTAGAGTCTAAAGACTCAAGCGGTTTATCGTTCAGGGGGCTCGCATTGCGTGAAAATTTCGCCTGATCCAAGCGATACAAGGTCTCGTATGACTTGTACATAGAATTGATTGAATCACTGGTTTCTTCCCCGACAAGAGTGTCTTTTGAAATAGACTTTGTCTCCTCTTTTTGAGCATGCGAAGACAATTCAGTAGATTTGTCAAGAACCGATCCCAAGGAGTAGCTGGATGATTCTGCTTGAAACTCGACACCATCCTCTTCCGGGTTGTAGTTTTGATTCATATCAATCAATCTTTCACTGAGATTAAAGTCTTCCGACATCGCCGAGTCCTCAGATATGACACTGTCATCCAAGCTGATGGCATTCTTTTCCAATGTAGATCCATTCACAGAGTCTGAAAAGTCACAAGATCCAAGAGAAACAAACATCTTTCCATTTTCGCCACTGTCCAACTTTAAGTGGTTTTTGGAATTCGTGTCTGCTAAGGTCAATCCTAGACCTGGGAAGTTGTTGGATTTTGACCGACTGATTTGACCCCGACCCTGCATGGTGGAGAGCGACTTTCTCTCGACTATCTTTTTCAATGTACCAGAGCTAAGAGTGTTTTGCATGGTCAGTACGTTTATAGACTTAGGCCTGGACTGAAGAAGATCATTAAACGACAATCTTGAGAATCTGGGATGAGGTATGAACGGTGCATTTAAGTCATCGCCCGGAGACAGATGAAGAGTAGTTCTCTGTAACCTCTGAGCCGAATCAGCCGGGGATCTTTCACTTATAACATTGAGCATCGAACGATACGCGACTTGTGGAACCTCAAACTTTGAAACTGTTGGGGAAATTTCTTTTGGAAAACTTGTAAAATCCTCATCACCAGCTAATTCCTTTGTTGCGGCCGGTACCATCACCTCGTCCTCTTGAAGGTACGCTGCTAAGTTTCTAGAAGTTGATGTTTTGATCACAGAGCTGGAGCGAGCCATAGTTGAGGGTGATGACATTGGCGGGGTAAGAGTAATGCCTAGTTTCTGTAAAACCTTGCTGTTTTTGTCTGATACCAAGCTTCCAGTTTTAGCTAGAGAATTGAGTGTTCTTGCTCTTAACAAAGAGTTAGTCCCTATTCTTGGATCTAGAGACGAAGTAGGTACTGGTAGAGAAACGTTCCTCGAGGAGTTAATTTGTGCAATCTTCTTAGAAGCTTCCTTCAGTTTCCGGACTAGGATTTGCGATTGTATCTTCTCTTCGCTGAAGTCCTGACCATTCACGAACGTCAGAGCAGATTCTCGATCTTTGACAGGAGATTGTGCGTTCAGCATCGCTTGTGTTTGTTTCCGCTGGCCGATACTTGCAATAGTCGGCACGAGACTTGATGAAGCTTTGCTCAAATGACTATTCAACAACTCCAAGTTGCCAGAAGTACTTACGGCGTCTCTTACTCTTCGGTTCGGGTGCGAGCTCTCGAAGATTGGAATCTTTGCATGAGATCCAAACGTGTCTTGGCAAATCTGTTGGAAATTTAATATGGTTCCAGTTTGAGGTACATTCTCCTTCTCTGCGTCCACATCCGCTACGTCAAGAACATCGATGAACCCTGGTGTAAGTTTTCTAGATATTGGCTTTTTCCCCTTTGACTTCACGATATGCACTTGATTGCTCAGTGAAGGCCGGCTTGAAAATGCCTTCAAAGTGGCTGTAGAAGTGGTTCTCGAAATGACTGTGCTATTGCGAGTGGTCTTCTTCTTGGAAGGGTTTGATGCAGTGAACGATGAGTTGGTGATATTTCCGAGAACCTTCTTTTTGCTATGACCAGATCCTGATGATCCCGACCGTGTTGCACTTTTTATCGACCTCGCCACAGATGGTGATTTGTGAAGTGTGTGCTTCGATTCTGACGCAGTCAAGTCTGAGTCATCATCAATATAATTAGTCGTGCTTGAATTGAACGAGTGTGTGTCCCGGTACTTCATAAGTAAGTAATAAAACATTTTCTCCGGGTTGTTCATCGAGGACAACAAACGCTGCAGGACTTGTTCCTCTGGACAATTGTGAAAAAGAATACACAAGTTTCTTAAAATCTCTTGGTCTATCTCATCGGTGGACGCGATCGGCTTAACGCTGGATATGTTGAGCAATCTGTCATCAGACGCGGATGTCTGAGGGTCCGGATACTTTCTCAAAAGTGGGTGTTCAAGAATATTCTCAATAGAGATTCTGTCACGTGGATCGACCTGCAACATCCTAGAGATAAGGTCCTTAGCCTCCCAAGAAAGTTCCTTGGGCATGATGAACTTTCCATTTTGTACCTTCATTAGCAACTTCCTAATGTTTTCGTCGTCAAAAGGTAGGTGGCCTGTGAGGAGCGCAAATAAAATGATTCCACAAGACCAGATGTCGGAGGGAGCACCATGGTAGTTTTTGCCGGCGACAATCTCAGGCGAGGCATAATGTGGCGAGCCACAAGACGTTTCCAAAAGTTTTCTATCGATCTCCAACGCAGCCATGCCAAAATCGGCGATCTTGATGTTTTTGTTAAAATCAAGCAACAAGTTTTCGGGTTTCAAGTCACGATGGCAAATGTTGAATTGGTGCAAATAACCGATCCCGTGGATAATCTGTTTGAAATAGCTTATAGCCTCGAACTCCAGCAATTTTCCCCTTTTAATGAGATAATCGAACAACTCGCCGCCCTCGATATACTCCAAAATGAGGTAGAGATCATTTTTGTTTTCCCAAACATCGTACAAACCCATGATGTTAGGATGGGAGATAAGTTTCATGATAATGATCTCACGTTCAATGCCGTAAGGGAGACGAGTAGCATCGTGATTCTTATATTTGGGATTCTCGAGCTTTTTGAAGTTCAGCTTGGGCACTATTTTCACCGCCGCCAATTTGCCCGAGTTTACATTTTTTGCCAAGCGAACACGGCCAGTTGACCCACGACCAAGTGTACGCCCGAGCTTCCATGGGCCGATCTTGTTCTGAGCACGTCTCTTTTTGGCTGACGAGTTTGTGTTTGTGGAAATCTGAGACAATCTCTTTGTGGCATTGGTCACGGACTCCACCACTTTGTCGACATTTGTCGGCAGCGACGATGTGTCGATAATATCTGTAGACGTATGTTGAACCACGGTGGTCATGTTTCAAATGGAATCTGAAACAAGTGTAGTCAAAGTATGACGGTGAATTTGCGGTGAGAATGATCGACTAAATGATCCTCGTTGAAGTTGAAGATGTTCGGGTGTGCAGAGGTAGTGAATGAACTGAAATGAGCTGATATTTCTGAATTCTCTGAAAAGCCGGTTTGCAACTTTATGATGAAGGAATGTGGATGGAAAATAAAATGCTTCAAATTAGGGCAATTCGAAGATGAGAATTCAGTAGTGCGGCAGTGGCCCGATGGTTGGCTGAGTGGTGCCAAAGGTAGGAGCCGTACTAAGAGAGAAAGTCGAGCCTGTGGTTCCCAGAAAAACAGTAATATGCACGAAGACTGGATTTTTATCCAAGGCTTTTGTCTCTCGAGGCAACGTAAAGAAAGTGATTGCTCGGAACT
Organism: Metschnikowia baotianmanensis; assembly: GCA_030565705.1. Taxonomy (NCBI): domain Eukaryota; kingdom Fungi; phylum Ascomycota; class Pichiomycetes; order Serinales; family Metschnikowiaceae; genus Metschnikowia; species Metschnikowia baotianmanensis. Next base: position 41,765 of record JAJMCI010000025.1, read on the forward strand.
AGTAAATAAAGAAATACGAAACACAGATTGCACAGACGTGTATTGTTCATGGGCGAGCGCACGGCCTAGGAAGCATGGTGTGCATGCAAAATCAGCGCTCCGCGATAAATAAACACCGAGGTGGTGAGCACCGCGTTGTGCAGGACTCGCAGCAAACCCTAGTGCGACGCGACTCCGTCTTTCTTGCACCTTTTTGTGCCAAACTACAAGAAGCACGTATAACTTTATAATTTGACTTTGATTTCTGAATGAATAGGCAATGGAAGCTTGAATGAAATTTCGGTCCTCTAGCGAGAGACCCATCAAGTATATGTATGTGCTCCTTTACGCTCTTTGAATCTCAGCCTCGGTGCGTTGGTTATTGCCTTAATTTCGTGACACCCCGCGCCGCGGTCGAGGCATATCCAAGACTTAATCTACATTGAAAAGAAGTGTGAAATAGTCAAACCAGTTTGTAATTGTGGATCAAAAACACTTGAAAGTACATTTTCACGGTCTCTCGTCAAAGGAGTCTTTTTACGGTTGATATTCTCGATAGGTGCGGATCTTTTATTGCCTGCACACGCCATACTCCTCTAGGCGCCTGAGGGTCTGCGACGCGTAGCGCGCACAGCCCACCTGTTTCATATATTCATAAGCAGAAAATCTCGTTGATTGAAGATAGACATAAGACATATTTGCCTGATTTCTATGGGCTTTTGTAGAAAGATTTGATTGGTTTATACTGCATGAGAAACACTGGGTGCTCCAAGATTCCAAAATGAAGGGGCTTAGCATATATCCCTTGTCCTTCTGTGCGGCTCGAAGACGCGCATCCCATACCTGTGCCTGGCGACACGCTCCAAGAAATTTCCATCGTTCTTTTGAGGCGCGTGGCCCAATTGTAATTTTACGATAGTTTCCAATTCGGAAAAAGCCACAAATTGTAGGCCCATGTAGCCGCTGGTTGTCGGCCTGCTTATTTTCCATTAAGCCAATACATCATTTAGGATTTGTTGAAGGGTGTTGCCGCTTCCCCTCAGAATGTTTTGTTTAACGACTCAAGCCATACGATATGACATATGTGCCCGCTAGCAAGGTCCACCCAGAATTTGAATCAGTGTGCTTACAGTGCCATCAAAAGCAAGCAAATTATTATCGTCAATCAACATGGCGTTTTTTAAAAAAGTATCGCATTGGCTACCGAGTTACTTTATCTAATTCACTTTATTGCGCAGAACATACTTTTTCGCGTGCAAAAGAAGAGTGTTGATCTGACGCAAGAAGGGTAACGTCACACCACAAGCGGGCACATTAAGAGTAGAAATGATAGTAACTGTAAATCTCTTCAAAGCAGCACCTTGTGGTCGGTTCAGGAGAACAGCATTCGTTGGATTAGTCGTAAGCCATATTGCTACGTGTTTTTGACTCAGAATTTAAGTCCTTTCATCTATAGATTGAGTTTTCTTCTCGTCTTGTACCACGACAAAAAAAAGAATCCAAGAGTATCTCGTTTTTGGGAGATAGACAGAATGAAGCTTCATTTCATAAAGCTGTGAAGTGTCTCAATGAATTTGGTAAAAGAAGTTGTAGAGAAATTTAGATAAGAAATGAACAATCTCGAAGTCTATATAAGTGTCCCAAAAAATTTGAAAAAAAAGAAAACAAATAGTAGTCGCGTAATAGACGATTTTTTGCAATAAAGAAGTACATTATGCCAGAAACACTTGAAAATTCTTCCAACAAAAATTTAGGTCTAACAGAATTACCTTCACGAGAAGCATTTCAGGCATTTATGTTTAGACCTTAGCTATATTTACCAAGGCAAAATATCAATCTTCGACTTACCGTTTCAGGAACTATGACCGAAACCTCACTGCGCAGCACGTGCTCCGTCTCACGCTCCGCATATGAGGAAGTTCACCGGTATCGCAGCTGCCGTTTAACAAAAACACACCTTGTATCCAAGATGCTCAAGTTCAAAAATAAATTTAAGTTCGGGTCTTCCGAAAAGGAGCCTATTGCCACTAAACCTGTTGCAGCACAGTCAGATGTGCACTTGTCATTAAAACTGTCACAGCCTTCGACACAGACTTCATCCCCTGTGCCCGAGCTACAGAAACTCTCTCTCACGGAAACTGCCAGTCAGGCCACCACGGAGGCATCTTCCACCAGAATCTCACCACAGTTGCTGCACAAAAAACTGACCGGTACCGATATCACGCTGCCCACAGTAATGGCGTCGAACCCAGGTGTGCTTATCGTGAAGATCTATCGCCTGCAGAGCGTAAAGCTCCCGATAAAGATCAAGAATGACAAGCAAATTTTGCAAGCTTTAGCGCAAAATACAAATGATGGAAATGTGCTGGCAGCTTTGGGAAAGCGCCTCACTGAACTAGCGAAAATTGAGACAGCTGCCTCCGGGTCCGACGTGGCTCGGAGCTCGGCACCTGAACTTTTAGAAGGCTCCGTTGGTGCATCTCTTATTCCATCGAATATCAACATACCCAATAGCACGGGAGAGCGAACCGTGAAACCGTTACTTTTTATGACGGTGGAGTTCGACAATAACATGATCATGATCGAGTCAAGAAAGGGTAGCGTTGACTCATGCCAGTGGGACCGTGTCATGACATTCGATGTAACGAAGACGGTAGCCCACTCGCAAACGAGCGCCAACTTCTTGAATATCAACCTTTATCTTCGGTTGCCCAACCGGTTAGTGCCTGATCAGGAGAGACAGGATAAGATTGATTTGTTTACTGTGAGTAATTCCAACTCTTTCGGAGACTTGCAGATCGGCCTGATCAAATTGCCCTTGAATCTCAGATGTCATACCAAGGCAATAAGACTCATTGACCACGAGTTTCTTAAGTTTAAGACAAACTTGGACGGGCTTGAAGAGATGGGCGAGATTTCCTTGAGCATTGATTGCAAGCCGCAGTTGAAGACTCACCTATCCATAGAGGATTTTGATTTGCTCAAGGTCATCGGAAAGGGATCTTTTGGTAAAGTGATGCAAGTCATGAAAAAGGACACAAAACAAATTTACGCGTTGAAAACTTTGAGAAAGCAGCACATCGTTTCTCGAATGGAAGTCACCCATACTTTAGCCGAGCGTACCGTGTTAGCACGTATCAACAATCCATTCATCGTCCCTCTCAAGTTTTCTTTCCAGTCTCCAGAGAAATTATATCTCGTTTTATCTTTCATTAATGGTGGAGAGCTTTTCTATCACTTGCAGAAGTCCGGCAAGTTTACCATGGATAGATCCAGATTCTACATTGCGGAGTTGCTCACGGCGCTTGAAAGTCTCCATGACTTGGACGTAATTTACAGAGATCTCAAGCCAGAGAATATTTTGATTGATTATCAAGGACACATTGCTTTGTGTGACTTTGGCTTGTGCAAGCTCAACATGACCAACGAGGATAAGACAAACACATTTTGTGGAACGCCCGAATACTTGGCTCCGGAATTGCTTTTGAATCAAGGGTATACCAGGAGTGTTGATTGGTGGACACTCGGAACTCTTCTTTACGAAATGTTGACGGGTTTGCCTCCATTTTACGACGACGATGTCCCGACTATGTACAAAAAGATTTTACAAAACCCTCTCAAGTTCCCGAGCTTCTTAGCTGGAACGGACGCCGAGGATTTATTAATCAAATTGCTACAAAAGGACCCATCCAAAAGAATGAGCGACGCGCCCTCTATTAGGAGCCATCCCTTCTTTGCTAATATAGACTGGAAGAAACTCTTAGATAAGGGCTACGCACCGCCTTTCAAACCTACGGTAAATGGCTTTTTGGATACCTCCAATTTTGATCAGGATTTCACGAACGAAAGGCCCCAAGACTCTGTCGTCGATGATTTCCTCAGCGAATCAGTCCAGAAGCAATTCGGGGGCTGGACTTACAACGGTGAGACGGTTCTCTAAAGACCACCGGGTTAGAGACACGAGAGAAGTACGTAGATATGGACAGCGCTAGCAGTGTTTATCAAATTAAGAAGCGTGAGAACATTGTTGTGTCATGGTGGTCGGCATGTATTAACACGAGTGGTGTGGTCACAAAAGCGTATTTGATAGCAAAAAATGACATCCCCTACATTTGTCGTGTGATGGTGCGACTCTCGGAGGTCGCACAGGATGAAAGGTGAACAAAAGAAAGCGAGAAAAAAAGTCACCCCCTGTCTGCAGTTCAAGACAGCTCTTCTGCATCTTAAACTTCTCGCCATCTTACGAGTGGAAAATCTTGCGTGAGCTGAGACTATTCCGAGCATCGACATCCCGAGGTGAAGATCACACCGAGAGTTTATTTACCAAACACATAGAAATCTTCATCCTTTATAAACACATTGGGCAAAACTTCATTAGGCTAGCTTAGTTCATTATTCCTTTTCTGCAAGGCACGTTCGCTTCCCTCCGCATTCGCCAGTTTCATCCCAGCATGATGCGATACGCATCATATAGAGCGCTGCTATTGCGTTCTCTCAAAAAAGGGCAAAGCAATTTTACCCATGGGCTCCGTCTCACAAGCACCTCCACCATTCCCAGTTCCTCGGCACCAGCTCCCCTATATCTGAACGAGAAAGAGATCTCGCTTCTTTCATCTTTGGTAGAGGAACTTCGAAACCCACGCGATGAGCTGTCGACATCTGTTAGATTTGCAACGAAATCCTTCAACGAAATCGAAGCTTCCAAAGTGATTCAATTAACAGAAAGTCAAAAGGCACCTGAAGCATGGTCGTCCTCATACGACCCAGTAACCAGATCTCCATTTGCCAAAGATGTCATCCATCTACAATCATTGCTTGAGGCCCTTCTAGCAAGTAGAAATTATGCACGTGCGGAAAACATTTTGATGGCAATCAACCCATTGCTAGAAGGGTCTAGACAGCTTCTCACCTTGGTCAACAAATATTTAGAAACACTTGCGATGGATGAGCTGACCACGTTGAAAGAAACGGACGAGTTTTTCAAAAAGATGTCCACAAAATTTCTGATCAAACCAGATGATCGCACATACGCTATTTTGATCTACAAGTCTTTAAGTGAGAACGGAAACTACATGGACATCATCTCGAAAACGCTTGCGGTACCTCGATTGACAAAGAGAGTACTTGCGCATATTGATGTAATTCCACCCAGTGATCTTGCCACCATCTTTAACGATTCACAAATCAAAGAACATCACGTCCCCAATGATCTCCGCGTTCTTTTCACTGAGGTGAGGAATCCTCAAAGTAAGAGCGAAAACGAGGAAGCAGATTTGCCTGACTATTTTAAAAATGACAATGTTCAAGCACCAACTCTCGACACTGGATCGGCTGCCCTTCGCTCAGTTGATTCTTTTGGCTTGAAGGTTATCAGACACACTCTTCTTGGATTGGAGAGCAAAGAAAGTCTTGACTTGCAGAACATCTTTCAAGATTTAGATAACGAAAACGCGCAACATCTTTTACACAATCTTAGTGACGGTAAAAAGAGGAACTTTCATGAAATTTACAAGTCTTTGAAAACTGAAGACGACAAGAAGAAGTTCTCTGAAGCTCTTGAGATTTTCAACGAAAAGAGACAGCGCGAGTTGGAGAGTAAAGGTATTGATGGTGCTCGTGAAAAGTGGAAGTTTGAATTCGAGGATATGAAGAAGAGGGGAGGTCTCAAATTGAGTAAGAATTTGAATGTTCTTCTATATATCTGGTACCAGGATATGCTTCCGCTTGTTCAAGAAGAAGCAAAGTTGTGTCAGAAGCTTTTGGCGAATGAAATTGAACTTTCGGAGTTGGGCGGGGAAGAAAAGAGACAGATGAAAGACAGATCGTATTATGCTCCCTTTTTGGTTCTCATACCACCGAAGAAGTTGGCTGTGATCACTGTCTTGGAGCTACTAAAGTTGAATTCCACTGGGGGAATTGTCGATGGAATGAGAACCGCCAGGGCAGTGATATCCGTCGGTAAAGCCATCGAGCTAGAATATCGTTCACAACTCTTAGTCAAGGCTCAACAAAAGTTTCTACTGGCGAAAGGTCAGGTTCACTGGAATAGGATTCTCAAGGCCCGGAGAGTGGACAAAAGCCCCGAATTTGCCGAGCAAGACTGGGACTATCCAGTGTATGCCAAACTTGGTTCTGTTCTTACCAGCTACTTGTTGCACGTGGCTAAAGTCTCAGTGAAGGGAACCGACCCTACCACAGGAAAAAAAATTGAGGGTATTCAGCCCGCTTTTCATCACACCCACCAGTTCGTGCACGGTCAGAAATTGGGAGTCATTAAATTGCATAAACAGTTGGTAAGCTTGCTTGCCAGTAACACGACTGTGAACTCTGTACAACCTCAACTACTTCCAATGTTGACGCCACCTCTTGATTGGACGGGCCATAATTCTGGAGCCTACCGGTTCTCCCCAAGCACTCTTGTAAGGATCAAAGACTCTGCCGAGACAATTGCCTACGTGAGGGCTGCTTCTGAAAGTGGAAAGTTGGATGGTGTCTACGATGGGTTGAATGTTTTGGGTAAAACTGCTTGGAGTGTAAACGCAAAAGTACTTGAGGTGATATCTCACTATTGGAACACGGGAAAAGAGTTTCTAGATATTCCACCTATTGTTGAGGAACCTCAACTTCCGGAGCCATTGCCTGTAAACGCAGAACCTCTCGAGAAGGTTCATCACGCCAAAAAGGTACGCCTTATTCTCAACCAGGCTGCTTCTTTCAGATCTCAAAGATGTGACACAAACTATAAATTGGAGATTGCCAGAGCTTATGTTGGTGAGAAAATGTACTTTCCCCATAATGTTGACTTTCGGGGCAGAGCCTACCCTTTACCACCCCATCTCAACCATCTTGGTAATGATTTGACTCGGTCTTTGTTCGTGTTTTGGGAGGGAGCGGAGCTTGGGGACACTGGATTGAGATGGCTCAAAATTCACTTGGCAAACTTGTATGGATACGACAAAGCCTCTTTAGAAGAGAGAGTCCAGTTTGTTGACTCGAACATGGAGATGATTTGCAAAGTTGCAGAGGACCCCATCGCATATGAGGAATGGTGGTCAAAAGCAGACAAACCTTGGCAAGTGTTGAGCGTCTGTTTTGAAATTAATGAAGCACACAAGCTCTCCGACCCTAGACTGTATGTCTCTCACATTCCGGTCCATCAGGATGGAACCTGTAATGGACTTCAGCATTATGCCGCCTTGGGTGGTGACATCGAAGGTGCAAGACAAGTGAACTTGTTGCCTTCCGATAGACCACAAGATGTGTATAAGTTTGTGGCCAGTCTTGTTGAGAAACGCTTGGAAGCAGAGGCCGCAACTGGAAAGGATGAAGCTCTATTTTTACAAGGAAAAATCTCTAGAAAGGTTGTCAAGCAAACAGTGATGACCAATGTATACGGTGTCACTTTCGTTGGTGCCGTGGCGCAAATCGAGAAACAACTCTCGAACCTTTTTGGGAAGGATGATTACGCTACCGTGCAGAAACATTCTAGATACCTCACCAGCTTGGTTTTTGCCTCAATTAGAGAGTTGTTCGAGGGTGCTCACTTGATTCAAGACTGGTTGGGCGAGTCGGCCAAGCGTATTTCTAAATCCGTGAGGATCGACTACCAGGACAAGAATGCTCAGGAAGCCAAAAAGCCAAACCACCTCTCCTCTGTCATTTGGACCACTCCTCTTGGTTTACCATGTGTTCAGCCTTACAGAGCAACCCAGAACCAGGTCGTCTCCACGAACTTGCAAGATATATCCATTTCGGATCCATGGAAAGCCACACAAGTTGATGCTAGAAAGCAGCTGACAGCTTTCCCACCTAACTTTATCCATTCGCTTGACGCCACGCATATGCTTATGACAGCTGCCGCCTGCGGAGAGGAGGGTATGAGTTTCGCATCTGTCCATGACTCATATTGGACTCACGCCGCTAATGTCGATAAGATGAATGTGAACATTCGTGAAGCTTTTGTCAATTTACACGAGGAGAATTTGATCGTCAAGCTTCGCGATGAGTTTGAGAAAAGATACAAAGGATTTTTGCAAGTGGTGTACATTTCAGGAGACCACGAGCTTGCAAGGAAGATTAAGAACATCAGAAAGGATATCGTCAAGGATTTGAAGCGTGCTCTCACAGTTGCAGACGAAATATACATTGAGAGGAAAAGACAGGAGTTGCTCCAATCTCCCGATGCTATGAAGCAACAAATGGGCCGCGAGATGGTGACTACCGTCAGTGTGACCGAAGGTTATAACGTGTCAGATTTTTCAGTCACGTCAGCTAATAGCAAGGCTGTTCAAATCTTGGTGCCGTTGAAGTTCCCTGACATCCCAGAAAGAGGCTCATTGGATGTTAAGGTTGTGAACGACTCGCCATATTTCTTCTCATAGACACCACACAGTGCACACACTGTTCTATAAGAACAGCTCACAGCATTTTAAAGATATTGTTCGATAGACAAAGTTGGCAAATACTGCCGGAAACTTTGCAAAACTTGTACATAGAAAATTTAATGGCATAGAATTTGGGTTTCGAATTGTACTGATACATTTTCTATATCGTTTCGCACGTGGCTAGCTATATGATTTTTCCCTGCTGTTCGAAACTCTCGACTAGTGGCAATAAAGGAACTAGTTCAGACCTTTCAATCAAATTGAATTCCTTACACACACTGATGAAGTGTGCGAAGAAGGAATTCCAATGCGCCTCTAAAGATAAGTGAACAAATTTGTCGAAGTGATTGTGATAGATATGTGCAAATATCCTGAACATCTGTCTGACAATGTTCTTACAATCTTTCACTAGAGTCGGGGGGAAAGCCCCTCCGTTTCTGGTGGGAAACACAGTTTGGTCGTTGAGTTTGTTAGAGATCCACGTCAACACGTAGTCAATGTATTGACAAGCCGGAAGATTCACTGCCTGACCCTGAGTATCCTTCCACAAGTAGTTTGTATCTGGCCCTGCATTCATCGTGGGGTATTGCTCGGGAGTGACATATTCAGAAATGACCCCGTAAAACTGATTTAAGTTCCCGTACATTTCGAAAACGTTGAGCGAAAGCCACTCACCGTAGTCGACGTACTTAGGAAGCTGTACGATTGTTTTGAAAGAGCCTTTGACCAAAGCTGTCTTTACAAACGGCTGGCATAAAAAAAGGGGGAGTTCTTCAGCCGTCTGCTCAATACTGGTCGCTGAATTTCTCTGTGGCAGTCGAGAGCGGGGCTGTCTTGTACTTTTAGTGGGGGACAGAGGCGCAAACTGTATCATCGAAGCTCGTTGTTTTGTCGGAGAATTTCGACCAGAAGCCTGTGATCTTCGAAGTGGCAGAGTAGACCCATTCGAATGCTGGTACAAGATACTTTGCGGCTCGTAATCTTTCTTGGTTTTCTTGGTCGAGCGACCAAAGCCCCTGATCGTGTTCAAGAAAGACATGAAGGTTTTATGACGATGTATATAGACAAAAAAAGGTAATTGGAAAGTCGGAAAGTGTCTGTGAAATGTGTGCTTCGTTAAAATTGAACAAAAGCAAGAATCCGTAGAGTATGAAGCCTTTATGCTCTGATTTGCTAGTTAAAGCAGCAGCCACAGTGAAATTCGATGAGCGTAGGTAGTATGGAGCAATAAGCCTGTGTGTCCTTTCCAAAGCTAGTTCTTTTTTTCTCAGACTCTTTGAACGGCTATATCTAGTGCGTGTGACGAGTTATGGGGGTTTGCTGAAAGTCAGGAATGGTTGAAAGTGGATCTGCGCCAAGGATTCCAGATCAAAGAGGTGTTTCGCGGTGTTTATGGTGCACACTGTCACGCCAAGCCACGAGCGCGGGTGCAACTTTCCAGGGGCGATGGCTCGCAAGATTAGGTCAATCAACCCTGGCGCCTATGACTCCTAAAATAATTTTGGGTATCCACCCCTCAGAGAAACCTTTAGTCGCTCAACTCTCTACTCTTACTCTTTCGTCACATTGGAGAAACAATGTTTAAAAGGTAGGCACAGAAAATTATATGAGCGCATTCTACTAAACGAGAATACAGTGGCTCATCTCAGTAGGCAGAAGGATACAAGGAACTTTACTGACTATCCTTTGATAGCCATCTATATTTAACGCTGATTTCAAATTGTATATATCAATAAAGTGACAAACCACATCGAAATCAGTGGAAGTTCCCTAGTGTCTCACCCATCTTGATCTTTTGGCCAATTTCTAGGTCGAATTTGAAGTTGTCAGGTGCTTCGAAAACCAATACAACTGTAGAACCCAACTTGAATCCACCGACCTCTTCTCCTTTACTCAAAGGAAATCCACCCAATAACGAACTAGCGCCTGTGTATGTAGCCTCGTATACGGTGTTCTTTCTCAATTTCTTTTGTTTGGCTTGCGGCTTGGTAACGCTCTCTTCATAAATTGAAACTTCGCTTTCACTTGAATCACTAGCATTGTCGTTCAAAAGAGGTGTTTGGTCATCCGAAGAGTTCAGCGAGGAAGAAAGTCTCAGATAAACCTCATGTTCGTAAATATCATTGGTTTTCAAGTCCTTGTCGAAATTCACAACAATGCTTCCCACATTTGTGGCTCCAACAGGTATCATGGAGAAGAAGCCATACTTCCAGTATCCAAGCAAAGCAACACGCTCATTGAGTACAAACAAGCCCTGTAAAGTCTTTTGAAAAAATGGTGCGACAGAAAAGAGCTCTCCAATAAAGTGCCTTCTTAATGTTGTAACCCAGTTAGTAGGCGAGTGATACCGATGATAATCGCCTGGAGCCAAATAAATGACTGCAAAGTACAAGTTGTTATGACTGCTGTGGCTCAATCTTTCGAGCGGAGTGGGCGCCAAGTTTTGGGCAACTTGCAAGTTTTTCCCAAGAGAGGGTTTGGAGCTCTCTGCAGTTCCGTCACCATTATCTTTAAACTTCAACTCGTCTTTATGCTGCATCTTCTCCACCTCACCACCAACGAGCTCATTCAATGTATATGAAATTCCATTCAAGCTAGCGAACTCCCGATCCCTTTTGATAACAGTTTCGTTTGTGCTATCGTGATCAAATTCTAACAGATGAGTGGGAGCCGCCAATTGCTTGGTAGATAAGCCTAGCAAAGCATCAATCGAATAAGTCATTCCTTTAACTTGCTCAATCTCTCCATTCTCAATGATACCAAACTTGAGCACTTTTCCGTCTGAAGGCGACACTAATTCAGTGTCAGCAAGGGGACGCACACCTGGTTTCAATTTTCTGTAAAAAAATTCAGATAGATTGGAATAGGTTGTTAAGTCAGGCTCCTCCATCTCATCCAAGTTCACCCCAAATATTGTAGAATAGAGCTTATAGGAAGGGGATCTAAGCCACACAGGTAATTTAATGCTATTCACCTGACCCCACAATCTGGAAATTGCCTTTAGAGGGAGGGTAGAATACGCATATAATTGCCAGGACTGTGGCTTGATTGTATATTGGCTGAATGGTTCTGTCTCATCAGTTTCTTCATAGGAACTCCTCTCATACATGATTTTGGCGGCTACACCGCCCAAGACCATAGTTAAAGAAGTCAAAGTCCACCACCGCACAAATCTTCTCCTTTCCCGTCTTTGCTGTCGGGCTTCATCAGAAAAAAATCTCTTGTGAAGGTTCTTCGTCTTAGACTTCAAACTCTGAGGAGCATTGGCAATACCTCGTTTCGAAAGTTGAAGGCCCGGCAACCTGAGATTTTTGCCACTTTTGCTCCAGGACGAATAAAAGAAAGCACTTTTTTTAGGTCTTGGAATTTTGGGGAACGCACCTCCTCTGTAGCCACCCCACAATTTGCGCGTTCTGGCTTGTGTGGAATCATGAAACAGTCTTTGAAAGTCCATCTCGGCAACTGTCGAGGCTCTCGATAACGGTTGACTAATATTCATTGATTGCGGACCGTTGACGAAAGGGGAGTGGGGATAGAGCTTGCGTTTCATAATCGACGCGTCGCCATAAAACAACTTTGAACGAAAAACCATTGTTGTTTGGTGTAAGACCTGCTGACAATCGTAAAAATGAAACGAAAGTGTATTTGCCAAAAACCGCCAACAGTAACACCCCGACTCAATAAGCCAAAAATTATATTATGTGTGCGAGCGTGGAAGAAAACACAGTGGTACTGGATCTCACACTTCAGACAAGCACACGATGGATGCGGAAGATTTTTGATGCGGAGCCGCCCACCTTGATAAACAATCGCGCGCCTGTATGGACGTTTTTCATGTATGCGGTGCTGCGACTCCCGTAACCACTTGGTCTGACCAGAAACGGCATTGATACCTGCACACTCAAATTAATTCGAGGCCATATGCCAGCTCACGCATGCAACTGTGTGTCTCAATGTGTAAGATCCCAAACCCCACGTTTTAGGGTTTCAATAAACTGTGGGTCAAGATAGATTTGCTCATCAAGAAGTTTGCAGTCTGTGTATGTGAAAAGCAACCTCAAGCTCAATATCTCATCCACCCGCCTTGGGCACAAAGCGCTGTGGCTTAGCTCTAGTTTGTCATCGAAAATATTGAACATTGAGAGTCCCGATTCAAGCTCTTCAGAAGCGTGATTTTCGATCACATAACTTGACTCACGAAGGTACACCCCCTTTTCGAATGAAGAGGAGCCTGTGTTCAATTTCAGATTAAGAATACTTTGGAGAGTCTTGTTGATTGCCCCTTCGGTACCCGTGACCTGTGCACTTTTGCTTTGAAGCAAAGAGCCTATACAGGCCTTAAGGACCTCGTAGTTCAGTTTTTTAAGCACAAACATTGTAAGTGACTTCTTCAATTGCTCGAGATATCCAGAGTTAATCAGAAAATCAATGGAGACTTTAAAATAGGATTCAGATGTCGCGTGAATGGACAATATGCGGGACATACTCCCGAGAAGAACTGGTGAAGTTGTCTCTTTGTATGACCCATCTTTGTATCCAATTCTCACCGGTACCTTAATTGGTGTACCGTCTTTGATGTCACGTACAACTAGGCACCGGCGCTCAACTGACAATGACCAAAAATGCCGCAAAACTTGTAAATGAACTTCGATATCACTATTCTCATTTGGGAAAACGGGATATAACGATACAATTAGCGCTGCAATTGCGAAATTAGACTCACCAAAACCATACTGACTTCCACCGAGAAAAAGAATCCCGAGAGCCATACTAGACGCCATATGTGCCCCAAAATCAATATTTTTGTCTATCCGGCCGTGTAGCACTCTCAAACGACGGAAAACTTCAATATCTCCACTTCCAGCCATGATCACTGATACGCAAAGGGACAAGAGATTTTGAAGTTGACAGGCACTACTCAATGCGATTTTTTGGTCGTAACTGTCAGTTGATGTGGCCGTTATAGTCATAGTGATATCCAAGTAATGCAAAATGGTATCTCTAGCTAGACTGTCGTGCGTCGAAGCGTATTTGATTGCCATAGAAAGGCATGCACCGCCCAAAATATTAAACATATTAATTTGGTCGCTATCCAAACTTTCGAGATTGTTGATATCATGCCGTATTCTCAACACCCCTGGGATTTGGTTTTCCACCCAGTCCCTGGTGGGCTGTACATTATCCCATAGAATCAAGTTGCGGGAAAGGCATCTCAAAAGCAAGATGTCGGGGCGCACATAATCCAAAAGTTGCTCAGAGCTCGGTATTTGTAACTTAGATGCTATTGCAGCATTTCTGGTTTTCATATAGATGAATCCAAGAGCGACGACTGCACCAGAACTTGATTTGTCGGACTCGTTTGCCGAATGAGCATCCTTCATTGCTATTGAAAGTAATAAGAGTTTATCCACAACATGCGTGTCATTCAAGCCCCTCAAATCATTCCCTTTTCCTAAATTGATGAAACCCAACGCAATACCGGCAGCTAGTTTGTAGCTCTCCTCTTCATCGTGATTCTCAATATGAGTCTGATAGCTGCCAAGTTGAGATAGAAGAATCTCACTCATTCTGCGATGTTGAGTTTCCAAATAGAGCAACCCTATTCCGATAAGTCCGGCGGATTGAACAATAGTAGGCACATTCAAGTCATTCGCCCCGTGAGGTAACAAAGCGACAGCATGAACAGATAAGACTTTAGTGAGCTTATTCTCCATTGTACCCTTCATGCTAGCTGCCATACCAATGAGTAGACCGACACTAGTAAGTGGGTGTTTGGGGCCTAAATAGTTATAGATATGCCATTCCTCTAACGATTTTAGATGCCCGTTGAGGCCTAGACCGAGTAAAAAGCCAGCATGTTGAGCATTATTTTCGGCCGGCTTATTGTAGATCACCCAACTGCCTGAGATGCACGTAGCTGAAGGACTGATGCTTAGACCAGATGATACTCCATTATGAAAATGACCCCAATCGGTGACAGTCTTGCTGAGTGAGCCTTCCGTGAAAACAATCGTCGTCATGGATGGTGTGATGAGTGTGTTGAGATTGAACTTAGGTATGGGGAATTTTTCCGTGAGTAGAGGGACCCTGCCAGCATAGAATAGGGCGGCTCTGCCAAAAGGAATGGTCAAGGTTCGCAAAGCAACTAGAGATGCAATGTCTCGTTTCATTAAGGTAGAGTCGTACTCACTAACATTCTCTTCAATTAAAAGGTGCGCAGTTTGAATCCTGGTTTGATGCAAGAGTGTGGTGATTTCAAAAAACCTTCGATCTTTGTCGAATATGAGTTTTGTGATCTTGAGCCGGTCAGCCTCGGATTGCTCATCCCAAGCCATAAAGTTGTCATGCTTATTTGAGAGCGAACCCACTATTGAGCCCGCTTCCCGGCTAGTAAAGCTGAAGGGAGAATTTGAATGACCGCTGCCCTCAATCCTCTCAAAGCTAGGTCTAGAAAGCATGAAAAGATCCCGGCGACCAACCAATTCAAAAATGGAGTTGTCCCATTCAAATTCAGGGTCCAATTGGCAACACAGAAGGCAATTTTTCAATGCAACCCGAATGCCGATAGGAAAAGTCTCCAAATCACCTGAGCTTAAACCAGATCTTGACAATGTTTGCACGATGTCAGTTGGAGTCAGGGTTGAAGATGCGAGTACTGAGAAGATGTCACAGATTGAATGGGTTCTGGGCGTTATTTCTTTGTTAATATCATCGCTCTCCTCAACCAATTGAGAAAGCTGAAGAAAGTGCGCTCTCTTGTTTTCAAATAAAGATATCAAATATTCGAATATATTGGGAGGACTCTGAATCAATGTGGTCAGCAAAATCTTGACAGACTTATCAATATTATGTTGGTCGATCATATAGTATGACGTCCAACTCTCCGGCCATCCCATCCATGACGTTAGTTGTGTAAGGAGCGTCCCAAGATCTGTTAACTGCATTCCACTGAGAACGTCGAGTCTCATATTTTCGTAGATCAAGTGCAATGAGACCGCTATATATGGCAAAAGATCGTGAAGAGCGTAATCAATACTGAAATCATCATGGAGCTCGCGAGCCAAGGGAAGTAGTTCAGTGATCTCATTATGTGCTATTTCAGACTCGTCAGGAACACTGAACGGATATAGTAGCGAGAGCATTGTTATAATGTAAGCTCTCCATTCGTTTCGTGTCTTCTCCAACATGAGCGCTGCCCTCCAAAGCACCCCAACGCATTCACTTATTTTGGATCCCGAAAGATATTTCCACATTTTTAAGCATTTGAAGACTAACTTATTGTGAGGCTCGAGAATTAGGCTCAAGTAAATGGGAGTTTTCTTCTCGGTCGCAGTTCTCAAGGCAACCAAGTGTTGCACAGTACTCGAAATGCTTGCGATGGGTGCATAGTTCCTCTGGAGAGTGACCGGTGGGGACTTTATGTCAAGTATTGGATGCACTAGCTGTATGGCAGAACTGTTCACAACCAGCAAAAGCCAACCTGGAAGCGAAGGATGATTTAAAGATAGCGCATGAAGGCATTCAAGTTGGACAGAGGTGTCGTATTGGGGCATAGTTCCTGTGCTCACCTTATAGATGTAAACAATGGCTTGTTGCGAGGCCCTATTGCTAATCACGATCGCTTCTTTGTCCTCAAACGCTAGTCCAGAAACAGTTAGAAGCAGTTTTCGGGCTTTTGTGGAGAAAGTGTCTACTTTTGTCCATATCATATCTTTTCGAAGTGTGTTAAACTCACCTGATCCATGGTTTGCGTTTGGTTTTCCCTGCTCGGATAATCCCGAATCAGAGCCCATTCGAGCGATAGAGGATGCGCCCGAGAGAAGAGTACTCGTCCGCTTTTTATCCATATTCAAGGACAGCAGCATCCTGGAAGCATAAGGTGGTTGCATAGTTTCAAGTAGTTCATCTTCAATGATTCGTGACGGGTTTGGCGTAGCCATTGACACATTTCTCTTTCGTTTCAACGCATTCGAGCCCACGGATTTGTTACGTGTAGAAGTTTTAACATGGTACAAACTGACCGTTCCCTGACGGGCATTGAAGGTAGCACAAAGAACGCGAGACTTTCCGGCTCCATTTGGCGGAAAATACATGAGTGATTCGCCCGAGGTCACAACAGACGTCGAGGAAGTAGTCACCGCACGCAAGTCGCCAATAGGATCAACCAATGTAAAGAAGCGGTATGATGAGAAGATCCCCTGGTTTGAGAGCTGGTCATTTTCCCGTTCTAACAACAACCCGAAGTCAAAGGGAAAAGCGGATTTTACAGTGAACGGGAAGCTCACGAAATGCGAGTTTCCATCCGCAAAGTATATATGAGCCGAGCTCTTGAGGCACACAATCAATGCTTCTGTGCCCTCGGGTACACCATGCTGGAAGGCCGAATATGTGGCGCACACAATCTCCTCATCGTAGATCAATTTACGGCTGACTATAGCGCCCAGGACCACGAACACCTCGCGGGGAAACACAAGAAGTTTGCGGCCATCTGAGAACAAGAAGGCCCGATGCTTTAGGGGATCCAGAAAAGAGTTTTCACTCGAGATATCGAGGGCCGGCAGACTGAGCGGCATAGGGGTGAGTGGTGTTTGAACAATTGCAAGTGAACTTTTGATCTCTTGCGATTTGTGAGCGCGATTCTTGCAAGCGCGTCCTGGGGTAGACAACACAGGCGGCAACATCTACATCCGTTATACATAGATGAACGAAACACGAATCGAGAGAAAAGATATGAAAGAGCTATGACGCAAGTGTCGAGCTTTCTCTAAGCTATGTTTCGACCACTTACCTGATCTGATGTTGGTGGAAGTGTATATACAAAACAAGGCACTCGCATTTAAGCTATCAGATACTTTGAACCGAATTTAATGACAGTGGCTGATCTAACTCGAATATACCTCCAAAATAGAGCCACGGACTTTATTACTATATACAAACGGTCAGAACACAGCGTTTACTCGATAATTCTGGTCACCATACCAGTACCAACGGTCTTTCCACCCTCTCTGATGTTGAAACGCTGGTTGAGCTCGAGCGGAGTGCTCCTCACCAACTCAATCTCCATCTCGACGTTGTCACCTGGGGAGACCATGGCAGAGTGGTCGGCACCCTCTGGGAATCTCAAGACACCGGTGACGTCAGTGGTTCTGATGAACAATTGAGGCTTGTAGTTCTCGCCGAAAGGAGAGTGACGGCCACCTTCTTCCTTGGACAAGATGTACAAGGAAGCTAAGACCTTCTTGTGCGAGGACACAGTTCCGCTCTTGGCCAAGACCATACCACGGGAAACCTCGTCTCTCTTAACACCTCTCAACAAAATACCGGCATTGTCACCGGCCTCGGCGGAGCCCAATTCCTTCTTGAACATTTCGATACCAGTGACGGTGGTCTTGAAAGGCTTGTCGAAGTCACCGACAATCTCAATCTCCTCACCCTTCTTCAAAGTACCTCTCTCGACTCTACCGGTAACGACAGTACCTCTACCAGAAATGGAGAACACACCCTCGACAGGCATCAAGAATGGTTGCTCCAAGTCTCTAGTAGGCGTAGGAATGTATTCGTCGACTGCGGCCAACAACTTTGTGACGGCCTGCTCGCCAATCTCAGGCTCTCTACCCTCCAAAGCACACAAAGCAGAACCCATGACGACAGGAGTCTCGTCACCGTCGAAACCGTACTCGGTCAACAATTCTCTCATTTCCATCTCGACCAACTCCAACATCTCAGGGTCGTCGATGGTGTCGACCTTGTTGACGAAGACAACCAAGTGCTGCACACCAACCTGTCTGGCCAACAACAAGTGCTCTCTGGTCTGAGGCATCTGACCATCAGTGGCGGCGACAACGATGATGGCACCGTCCATCTGGGCAGCACCAGTGATCATGTTCTTGATGTAATCGGCGTGACCTGGGCAATCCACGTGGGCGTAGTGTCTGTTGTCTGTCTCATACTCGACATGGGCTGTCGAGATGGTGATACCTCTGGCTCTCTCTTCTGGGGCCTTGTCAATAGATCCGTAGTCCAAGAAGCTAGCACCTCCCTTGTCAGAAAGCACTTTTGTGATGGCGGCAGTCAAGGTGGTTTTACCGTGGTCAACGTGGCCAATGGTACCGACATTGACGTGGGGCTTCGAACGGTCGAAAACAGCGTACGATCTGGCAAAAGCTGGACGAGCCTTGGTGGAAACTCTTCCTGCAATACTTAAACCGGAGAACCGGCCAGCGATATTTTTGAACATGGTGCTGGATAAAAAGTCAGGTGGAGCGAAAATTTGAAGAGCCCTTTTTTCCACGCTTTTTTCGCTCGCCGATTTCGCGCACAGTGGTACATTCTTGTATGCATTCGCCGAAAGTGGTGAGCACTGGGGTGCAAGAGGTGGCCAGTTGCACTCGTTAAAGGTATACTTTACCTTCGATATACGTGGTTACAGCCCGTTTAAAGGTAGAGATTTGGCCTTATAAGTAACATCTACCGGTTATAAATTGACCTGGGCCCTGTGCGGTGCATGAGGATCTTACATCGACTTTTATCAGAGTAGTGCATAAAATTGCTTCTCAAATAGGTAATTTGCAATTGGCCAGTTACTCGAGAGCCACGAAGATACAGCGAAAATCAGATTGTATATAAAACCAAGAATTGAAGAATCTCGAATAGTTGCCACTGGCTCGATTATGTGACTGATCTTTGGTTGGACTCTCACATCCATGAGTCCGTGCACAACACTACAAGAGGTGACCGAATGTACTTCCACGAGTCCACGTGTTCCCGAATGAGTGAAGAGAACGTTTTAGCTCTTATGTCTCGCTATAAACATAACACCCTGACGAATTTTACCCCAATAGAGAATCTGTGGCCAACCCATCGTCACGAGCAATCTGTTCCACCTCAGCCCGCTCCATATCCTCGTCTCCACTGAAATACTCATAGTAGATACAAAGTGCCAAGAGGGTCCCCTGAAATAAAGCAGCAGTAAAGTATGACAACCAAGAGCTCCAGTGAGATCCTTTTGTGAAGAATAAAGTAGCTGTAAAGATAAAGCCGCCCGGGGTTTGAATACACATCATGCCTATGGAAAGCGTTCCTGGGTGTTTTAATCGGAAAGTGGTATATATCTGCGGCACATACTTGACCACAGTTAGCAAAGTAGACATGATCCCGTTGAACTGTGCTAACGAAAGAAGCACGGATCGATTTGTGGAGAATGCAATGATGATCTGGATGACTGAGAGAATAGCATGAATGGTCACGAGTTGGCTCACCTTGAAGATGCGGGACAACTCTTCCATATCTTGTTTTGTGGAGTCTTTAGTCCATACGATGACAAGGATCAAGATCATAATAGCGCATGAACATTGGAGACCGATCTGAATGAGATTGAGCTGTGAATTAATGCAGTTGAAAATGGATAAGGTCCCTGACCGGCAGCAGTACCTCGCTCTTGAACTGATCAATATGATGTTTGTGAATGTGAAAATCAGGGAACAAGACCCAAGAAGGAGAAAGCTCACCGACAATCCTTCGGATGTTTTCTTCTTGTATATGCGAAAATACTGTGGTAGGTAACTCACGAATATGCCTGCTGTGATGAGTACTGAGAGCACAAAATTTGCGGTTGAAGCACCCTCATAAATGGAGCAGAAATCCTCGGGTATACGAGTACCGTCGGACATGACTTAGGATTTTGGTGGTGATGATGATGGCTGAATAGTCCTTGTCTCGGGAGATAAGGTTTCTATACGCTCTGTTATCAAAGGGAGTGCGGGGCATTCGTGCACTCCTGAGTAGTCACTCGACTTACCAAAGTTCTTCCCATAAAAAAAAAAACATAGTTGATTGTAATATTAATAATGAATAATTATAGAAAAACTTATGTAGAGCCTATCTTGCAATATATCATGTAGAAAAGATAGGCTTCTTTCGTGAGGCTGAAGCTACTTCGCGATTTTGAACGGAACTTTCACGGGCATTGTTTCCCCATTGCCGAGCTTCACCTCGAGTAGAATATAATAATAGCGGCACATGATGCAGCTCTGGAAAGATGGTACAAGTGTTAATGCCCCCAGTAATTTATCTTCCGTTGGCCTTTTCGCGTCCTTGATGAACAAACTCTGTATGTCAATATTGACAGATATCCGCTTCTCCAATTTACTCGCGTCCGTCGATTGCTGCCACTGCCCGAGTCCTCCAGTAGTGTGAATGATAACGTTATCTACCTTCAATGATGCGCTCTTTTCTTCTAAACTCGCCAAGCATTTAACGTCCATGAGCAATTCGTGAGATAGTCCCAAGACCTGAGTACCATATACACTAATCAATTTTTTTAGCTCCTCCAAATAAGCTTTAAAAGGTGCAGCAACGTACTTTTCCACACTTTCCGTACCTCCGACGATGTTTCGGAATTTCATTTCCTGCGTAAACTCCACCGGTATTGGATATTTCTTTGACCGTACACTGCATACAACAATCTTGGCACTGATACCTCTGATTTCTGGAGGCCGAGCTGCTTTGACGTCCTTTTCGGTGCTGAGGTACTCAATGATTAACGGAATTTGCAACTTTCCAATTTTGTCGGTATCAAGATCAGTCACAGGTTTGAAGATGTATGGAATTTCGTATTTCACAATAGGCTCGTTCTTCAGAATGATGGCATTGAGTAGCCCCACTATTTTTGCTGGTTGTGTCAAGTTTTTCTTCCTATAAGGAAAGTGCACCTTGTACGTACTCTGTTTATCAAGTGGTTTTTCCTGAGGTGGGTCTGCATTGTATGTTTGTTTGGCTGTCGATGGCTGTCTTGTGAGAATCTCGGGAGTTGTGCCCTGCTCGAGTCTTCGCCCGGCTTTAAGGCATTTTTCAACACTTTTGACAAGATTATCATGGCGTTTTCCAGCAATATATTCATCGTCATCAGTGAGATTACTACTTCTTGGAATAACCCGTACGGGCAAACTTGTCTCTTTAATAATGATAAACTCATCATTGCTAGACTTACTTTTCTTGTCGTAGAATGATCTTTTTCCGATTACTTTGGTCTCCACACTGTAACTGATTGAAGTATCGGGAAAACCGTAGTCCCGGGTTATGAGATTGGGGGCAATTTTCTTACTCGAATTATTGTGGAGACTTAAAGTGCGATTAGATGGGTTAGCAACAGATGCGAATGGGGTTCTTTCTGGCTTGTTTGGAAGCTCTCTGAGCTTTCGCAATCGTTGCAAGAAAACATTCTTGTCCAATCCTATGCTGGGAAGAAGCCCGCAGTGTTCAGGGATTTCATGAGGCTCACACGCGCAATCCAAAAGCTTTGGGGGAATAGTGAATCTAAATAGCTTCTTGTATGCGACACCAGGCTGGAGTTCTCGTTTCAAAGGAAACTGAAGAACGGTATTATCGACAGGATCAACGTAGTCAGAAGTACCTGTGACCAGCTCTTCGAACGTGGTCGGTGTCCATGACGCGTTGTAATCAAACATGTTAAGGAATTTGTAGAAAAGAAGAGGCTTGACTCCAGAACCAGAATCGTTGCTGTAAACCGACATCCGACCTTCAAAAACGACAGAAAACATGTCGAAGCTCAAAGGCTTCTTAGACGTGTTCACGACAACAACGTGACCATTGATAGTATCTCCTTGCAGAAATTCCATCTCCTGTGGACTGTAGAGCTCGGGTTTTCTTCCAGGAACACCCGGGTGCTTTGTCAAGACGATATCGATTTTCAAATTATCAGCCACCGACTTGTCGAATTCGTCCACATGTTTCATCCGGTGAGCATGAGCTAGAATCGAATTTTCCCAGCGAGGCTCCGGAGTCCGTACACTCGGGCCAAGACCGGAAGTACTCTCCTGTCTGCCAAAATAGTCATTCTCCTGTTCAGCAGAAGGCATTTGCTCGGGCGACACTTCGTACAATGGTGGCTCCCCCTCGAAATCCTCTGACAGAGGATCTATCACTTTAGAAAAGGTCGACTCATAAAGCTGATACGAGGGCAAAATGTTCCACATGGGTACATCCTCGTGCGCTGGCGATTGCACAAGATGCAATGTGGAAGGCAGATTTGCGGCTTGCAAGCTCTCATCCTTGGCCTTAGGCATGTTGAGAAGAAACTTGGGACCCAGAGGAGTCCCAAGCTTGAAGCCTTGTGGAAAAATGCCCATAGGCAAGCGGGGTTTGGTATGGGCTCGTGATGAGGAGAAGTTGGAGCGATTATCATCCACAATTTCTTATGCATCACGCACGCCGACAGCCTACAGGCAGATAGCGTCGGGCCGCGGAGGCGGACAAATGTCTCAGGCTCGTGCTCAGAACCGGAACTCGGACTAAGCATACGACGCGTGGTAGTGTTGTGAGTTTGATTCTGAGGTGAGTTCAGAGATGTAAGAGCGCTTAATTGAGAGTTAAAATACAATACCATAAGAAAAGTTTATTCTATGGTTCTCTTCAGAAGGTTGGGTCTTTTTTTTTCCAGAAATCAAAAGTAAAGTTTCCTTTGTGTTGGCGGGTGTAAGAACTGCTCGACTGTCGAAAGCGCGCCCAACATTGGTTTCTTTTTTGATGGAAGGAAAGCTCAAAAGCTGACTTCTTAACGCAAAGACTGAATTGGAGCGAAGTGTGTTAGCTAAGCCATTCAGTGTAATAAGGCGGGTCTGGTGATTCGATGCGGCGGTCTTGCTGCTTCCCCAATTTACAAGTTCAGTTGACCCTTAGCATGAACACAATCCATATATTTTCTTCAATGGCGCAAAGGTGGATAATAAAGGTCACTAATCCAAAAAAGGTTTCTCAGCCATCTTAAAAAGCCTCGAAGATTCTGAAATTGTTTTGAGAGTCCCCCTGTTTTTTTTTTTTTCTATTTCATTCTTTTTACCTGACTTTTGCAACCAATTCGAGATTTCAGCACTGCGTGTCGCGGATGCGCGCCTTAGGTCTACTGCCAGGCCAATGAACCATTGCACAAAGCACTTCGTTGTAAACCTTTCCGCCCCTGCGTTGACCTTTCCTAGAATCTCCTTCGTCCAAAACCCACCGTCTCCTACTCATGAAACTTGCATTATGGGCTATGGCCGCGGGCCAGAAAGGCAAGAAAAAGCCCATGGTTCCTGGATGCTCGGGCTACATTCTTGACGAGACTGCAATTAACCTACAAGCCACAAAGGACTCAAAAGTTCTGATTCTTTTACTGGCAGAGAAAGTTGTATCACGTCTGAATAGTATTATAGATGAACTAGTCGGTGAACGCTCTTATGATATACTACGAGATCTAATTCAACAAGCACATCCGCCTCCAGACTCACCCGCGGAAGATCTTCTGAGAAGCATTTCGTCGGTGTCCCAGTCAGACTACGAGGCACGGAATCTAAAGGCAAAGCCAGAACTTCTATTACAGCAAAGTTCGAAGACTGATACTTCCTTG
Organism: Metschnikowia baotianmanensis; assembly: GCA_030565705.1. Lineage (NCBI taxonomy): Eukaryota > Fungi > Ascomycota > Pichiomycetes > Serinales > Metschnikowiaceae > Metschnikowia > Metschnikowia baotianmanensis. The sequence continues at coordinate 65,531 of JAJMCI010000025.1, forward strand.
GTTACTTTGTCTCCCCTGTCTCTGCTCCGAGATCTGCGTGCAACTCTCCCTGCGGCCCCCGTGTCTGGAACAAGATCGGAGTTACCGGCGCTGCCGCCAGCTGAGTCATCAATTCAGAAAATTTACGAGTCTGTGCGAAAGTCTCACGCCGCTCTGACCTCGGATTCTCAGCCTTACGAAAATCAAATTCATAAACCAGAACACGAGGCAAACAATCCCGGTCTGCCCCCTACGTTGGCATTCAAATCAACATCTACATCCCCAAAACAATTCATATACAGATTAGATAATGAGCTTGGCATCAGCAAGGAAGCCGTCAGAAAGTCTTCCCGGGTCAACCTTTCCCAGATTGCTGCGGAGGGCCCTCTCGATGAACCGGGATTCCCCTTTGCGAGCTTCAATCCGCTTCAATACACTGAGAGTAATGAAGCGAATCTGAATAACCCAGAGCTTCTCTCTCCAATCAGAGTTGTCAACGGTCGTATTGCTTTGAATGTTTCTCCTGCTGTTGAGCAGCCTTCCATTCCAGCAGTACTGCAAGTTGAACCCACCAGCGAATTTGAACCTCTATTGAGTACAGACGCAAATATTCGCGCAGCAAGTGACCTCGATTTTAGTAATGCTGATAATTCATTTCAGGCTATCAGCACTGCGATTCGTAAAAGTTTTGCGGGCAAAACTTCTATGGGCCACCGCCCTGTTCACTCAAGGCTGGGTAAAGATGTTCAGACGGAACTGAAGACGTCACATGCTCCCCGCTTGTCTACCAGTATAAGAGGTAGCGCAACGAATAGGCTGGATAGTTCGCAAATGCCATTCTCCAGCACGGGGAACATAAATGTCAAGTTAGAGCAAAATTCAGATTTGATTCTGGCTTCGCCACAACTAGACCCTTCGAATCTCGCGTCAAGCTCGTCAAATCCCTCCACAAAGACTGATATAGTGTTTGTGGGGTTGCCAAACAAAGATCCCATCAAGATTTACCCCACAACACAAGTGAAAGTCGAGGATAAGGAAAGGCGACCCAAGAGTATAACAAACAAAACGGTGCGACATTCCAAGAGTACATCTGCTAAAAGAGTCGGAAGTATTCATGCATCGCTGCGGTTAGAACCGATGCCTTGGAAAATCGAGCCTCGGGATGAGATTCAGCTTGATCTGATTCCACTGCTCGCGCCAGCTGAAGTTCGTCAAGCCCCGGATTTGGTATTTGGTGAAAATGCTTTATTACCGCAAAAAAATAGCAAAAGCCCAGTTAGGCTGCTGCAGAGATCGTTCAAGAATGTCGCAAACATATTCAGTCGACGATCCAATCATTTTGGCAGTCGAACAACTACTGATGGCTCCCCCATCAGACGAGGAACCTCGACGACACGAAAATCAATATTCAAATCGCCTGCGAAATCCCAGCTCGATAGTTCGCTGACTCCGTTGCCTCTATCGTATGCTGTTGGCCGCTCTCGATCTCCCACAAAGCTCACTCATAAACCTGGCCGCGTGAGCACGAGAAAAACACGTTCCCGATCTCCGGCTCATCAAAATGAGGATCCTCGAAATAAACTGAAAAAGCCTGCTCTCAAAGATGTGTCTCTACCAAGCTTGGTATCTACGAAAAGTGATCGCGTATTTCATTCTGATAAAGATTTCATCAGAAATCGATTCCTGAAGACTGCGTTGCACCCAGAGAATAATAGACGGCTAAGAAAACTGGCCCACCAGGATGACTCGCAATTTCGTGATCGCAAGGCTTCTGCAGATCCATACGCTGAACTGTCTAAAATCCCTAGTTACAAGAGTGACTCTACTGTCAGGCCAGAGCTTAATTCTAAGACAGATGTCATCCTGAACTTCCAGAACAAATTGAGTCTCAAACCAAGGCTTGTGCTGGAAATCGACTCTAATCGAAATCTCTTGAGCCCGGACAAAAAAGGCAACTCGAATTTAAGCAATGGAAGAGTGCTTGCGACGAAAGAAATTGCCCCTCCCCTTGCTTTCTCTGCAAGTCAGAGTATACCCAGAAAACGAGCCATCGGGAATGCTGTTCCATTGCCTGATGAGGCTCGCGGAGTATTCCTGGAAAAAGGGACGTCAAAAGCTCGTCTCAGAGATGGTGGGGGCCTGAAGACTCCATCAAGGTCTTCTGGGATCGTACAATGTAACGTTGCGAATGCAAGGCATCCAAGCACGCCGCCTGATGTGCTCCCTGATATTCCGTCAGATGATGAGACGCTACGTGAGAAGAAGTATCTCAAGAGCTGGGCTGGAACCCCAGAGGTCTTTAGATTAATAAAGGAGATGCTGACCCTAGATCCCGAGGCAGTTGTTGGTGAATGTCCACCCCTCGATATGGACGCTATGTTTCAATGTATCAAAAGTCCTTCAGCTAAAGTTTTACTGAAAACTTCATAATATAAAAATATATCATAATATTCACTTATACTCTGCGCTTCTGCAAAGCGTCCTCCTTATTCCAGCCGTTGAGCCATTCAGGGGAGTCGGTTTTTGGCACGGCGTAAAGTCTCAATGCATTATCGAAAAGAGGGGCTTTTGCCTTGTCTGCCATCAAAGCCCCATTTATGGAGGCTTTTTTTCCCATCTTCACCAATCCGCCAGAGCTGGTTTCCATGAAACACTCAAGTGATTTTAAAGAAAAACTCTTATGCTTTGGGTCCTCAAACCACTCTTGAGGTCTTTCCAAGACGATTTGTAATATCTCTGTGGCCGTTGAAAGCTCACTTACTTCCGCAATGAAGTCAAACTCGTCTATAGTAGGGTATAACACCATTGCGGGGAATAAAAGCTGAGATTCGTAGTCCGAGGGGTCTTCCAAACGCAATGAAGCGTTTTCTAACAATTCTGCTGGGCGTGATGAATTGACGATCTCTATGTGTCTCAACCCTATTGCATTTGCCAATAACGTTTCTTGAAGCTTCTTTTCGTGAGCAGTTTGTTCTTTTTTGAGTTGGGTTTCCTTTAGTAGCGCAACCTTCTTGTTGAGTGCAAGGAGAGTTTCCTTTATGGCATTGTTTTCGGGATCTTTTGTCAATCCATACTGCAAGATCTGGCTTGCTTCTTCATATCTCTCCACTAGTAAGAATGCTTTCCCCGCTCTATAGCACGCCTTGACATTACTCTCGTCGATTAGCAATGCCTTTTTGCAATCCTCGATACATTTTCTATGGTTTTTGAGTCCAAGATTACATGCTGCACGGTTGACATACAAAGCAACGTTGATTTCATCAACACCACAATCCATTTCAAGTCCCTTGGTGTAATATTCTATCGCATCTTTGTACTGCTTGGCCTTGAAGCAATCATTTCCCTGATTTTTGAAATTGATAGCAATTTCGTCAGGCTCTCCATCATAAGCCAAACTCTTCAAGGCTTCCAAACCAATGTTTTCACCACCCTGTCCGTCGCTCTCGTCTAACTCGTTCATGAAAAAAGGCAATCTATTGATCTCATCCATAATATCTTGAGTTGACTTTTGCGCCATTTCGGAAAGCTGTGGAGGTAAGTCAGGCTCCCCGGGTTTGGGAACATACCTCCGACTTTCCCAAGCCGAGATAATCTGGTCTTCGGCATTCATCTATCGAAAAATAGAAGGTGTTCGGTTGTGGACTCAACAAAATGGATTGTCCTCGTTATGAAAAGTCGGAGATGCTCATCCCGTGCCGGTACATGAAGGCTTCGAGAAAAAGTCGCTGGGGCAGTCTAAAAAATGCGAATCTTGCATTGTATCCCAACTAAACAATTTGATCATCATCAAAAAACGGTCTGCTACAATTTTACTGTTGTAAGTGACTAGTTACATAGTATTAATGCAAATTTCATGCAAGTTGGGTGTCTGCTTATCAGGCGAAGTGTCTATCTAATTGATTTATACTCAAGCAAACGCTGCTCATTGACAGACAGAGAATTTTACTCATAACGAATGAAAGCACAAATTGCAATCACCTGATCACTGGTAAATAGTCAATGGAACGTGAACGGCCTGCGAAACTCCGTTTTTATGCCTCACTATAACCCGGAGAAAGTATAGTCTGGACATGAGACAAGTCTGGAAGTCAGGAACTAAGCAAATCGAATCGAATGCAGACTTCCCTGGGGCGATTTCGGGAGTTCCCTTCAAGTGGCTGCTCGCGAAATCAATGTCAAGTGTGAAGTTTTTTGTGAATATACTGTAGTTTTCGTCGATTTGCGACTGTGTCTGCTCCCACGGTACTGAGGCAATATTTAGATAACTTCCATGGCTTTTGTCACCCGCCTGCATAATTTTCACATCCGGAACTGCTAAATTGATTTTTTTTGTTTGGATCAGAGCCATGCTTTTTATGTCTTTGAAGAGCAGCGTTTCCACCCGATAAGCCTCATTTTCGAATCCTATTTCCTTCATTAGAGTCACGAGCGAATGATAGTGATCTTGGAAGGGTTTGATCACAATGGTCTCAAAAGACTCTAAATCATCAGTTTTCCTGTGCCCCATATCATCGACGTACTCGTCATAGAAGCACATTTCGTGACTGAACTCGATAGGTATAAGATGTTTTTTTGCCCTTATCGTGATCACTACCAAATCACAACTTATAGACTTTGGGTCTGGGGGAGTCTGCTTACCCTCACGTGAATCAAATGTGTAAGAGAGCTCAAGCGGCACTAGCACCTTCGTGTTGAAAACGTCGAGGGGGTTACGATACTCAGGTGGGGGCACGTACGGGATCTTGAGTGTGGATTTTGGGGTTGCGAGACAAAGTGTCCCCAATACTTTTGAGAAGCCAGTAAGTGTTTTTCTGCGGTAGGCACTCACGTGCTGATATATTCGCTTGTCGATGATCTTATCGTCGGATGTATTCTTGTAAGAGCTTCCAGAGCCGATGTATAAGTGTCTTAATTTTTCGATAGTCAGCGTGCCCGAAGCTGACAATCTAGAAGAGCCCGTGCTAAAGGGGGTCAAAGAAACTGACGATGATCCGTGTTTGGCCTCTGTTCTTAATCGTTCGCGGACTAGCATACCCTGCTCAATTTTCTGCTCAACGGATTTCCGGAATGCCCGGTAATAAGCATTGACCTTTTGATCATAGGCATCTTTGTACTCCGGAAATACAGAATACGGGAGAAGGCGGAGGGGAACACTGGTCTCACGTGCCAAAACATACTGATCAGGCTCTACTTCGTGATGATATTGTGAAGCGCGCCCCATCACTCTGGCGGACACGGAGTAACTAATGAACGAATCCATAAATGACAAGTCCTTGATGGAATTATCTTCCTGCATTGGTGCACGTTTTGCCGAACTCAAGTTGATAGCTTTTCCTAAAGTAGGAAGTAAGGTACAATGTGCATCCAAGTTGTGCACATCACAATGATCATCTAGTAGACGTTCGGGGATGCGAAACGAGAAGTATCTTTTGTATGTGATTTTGGGCCTGAAGAGTCTTTTTACGTCAATAGAAAGCTGTGCGTTATCCCAGGGATCTATCTCACCATCACACCAATCATGAGGATCCCCGCTATCTGTGACAAGACGATCTATATTAGCGTATGACCACGATGCAAACAAATCGAGCATGTTTAAAAACTTGACAACTGTGGGTGGGTTTTGAGGGTCTTTTACACCGTTGGTCAGTTGAACCACACATAGTACGCCCTCCAAGGCTATGTACACCATATCGAATGGAATAGGTTCGTGGTACAGGTTGACAATGGTTACGTAACCATGTATGTAGTCACCTTGTTTGTATTCTGTGTGATATGGGTCAATAAGATTTGGCTTGACACCCTTCTGACATATTTCCTCTGTGAAGAAAATCTTCACATCCAAATTAGCTGCCATTGGGTTGTTCATCTCGGCCAAATTGTCCAAGTTGTGCACGTGTGCAAGGACTGTAGACTCCCAGAAATCGGCCGAGTTTTGGTTGAAAGTCTCAGAAGACCCTTCCTCTGAATCAGGAACCGCCGGAAAGGGAAAGGACGAAGAGCCAGGGTTCTGTACCGGTGTCGTATGAACGGGTGTGACACCACCTGAATTCATAGGAGATAGCTCGTAGAGCGGAGGATCTTCTTTGAAGTTTTCTTCATTTGGTATCAATTTTTTGGAGATTGTAGACTGGAACATATGGTAAGAGGGTAAAATCGAATTTATGAGGGCATCATCTTCTTGACTCCGACTCTCTTGACTGCGGACTGACCCAACAGGATAAAGACCCGCCGAATTTTCTGACATTTATGGATGCAGATGCTCCAGGTCATTCCATGTTGACTCGAATAGATGTAGATGTCCCGGTGCAGGAAATCGGGGATGAGATGATGCCAGAAGCGGCTCCCTCTGCGACTCACTATACTCGTACCACCAGTATTCACAAAAGAAAGAAATCTCAATTGGTTCTCAATAGAACTTAGCTTTGATGTTTCAAGTAACTCAATAATATAGGCCACAGAGTTCCTGTTGACAGGATCATGGTTAGTTTTGTCTGTCCAAGGGAGATGATAGACAAGCTTTTATACCATACTTGCAACACGTGTTTCTAATGAACGTGGGATAGGAGAGCAAAATTAGCTCGTTACTCGAAAGTGCTGAAATCTATAATACTATATCATTGATTTTCTCTAACTGATAATATACTAAGGACCAAACCCGTTTTTACAGCCCTTCTTGCATTGCGTATGGCCATTCACCGCACTGAATTGTGAGACGAAAATGGGGAGCTGCGTTTGATGTTTTTTCGCCTACGGCAAACGGCTTAGCCGTACATCAAATTGGGCAAGATGAAACGAGCGGCCAAGCACCGCTGCGCGTCCTTTGTGTTTCTTCATCAAAATGACTCTCATCGGAAGTGCATATTCGCCTCAAATCCATGACATCGAAGAAAATAGAAATAAACTATTTTCAAAAATATGATGCGATGGAATGCAGTTTTTTTATAGATACATTGATTAAAGGAGAGCTCAAAAGGTACCTTCTTAGCTCGAAACTATAGATGAACGAAGCCCGGGGCTGCATAATCTGTCTGTGTGCATTCATAAGGGGATTCATCTATGACCAGATATGAAATTTTAACTCACAATTTTCTCGTGGTTTGATGATTCGATCTGGCGCAGCAATGTCGAGTATACAGATTTTGCGAATTGAAACGCCCAAGTTTTTCAGAATAGATTGTTGACTGATATTAAGGTTTCATCCCGTACAAGTGCCCGATTTTTATACAAATGCGATCAAATCCACTTTTGTATGTAAACGTAGAAAAAAAACCTATTCTTGTTACGAGAAAGTACTGGGTATAAGCAAACACCAAGGCCTACACGTAAAACAAGACAAAGTCAATTTCAATACATAGGTGAGGTCAAGTCAGAATCATCGTAGGTGATTCGTGAGATGGGACCTCGAAATGGGTTAGAGGTTTTATGTATAGCTGTACAGCAGGGGTTAGAAGGTACCTTTTAAGTTCCCCTCTAATCGATGGATTCATCAAAAAAAAAAAAAAGAAGTTTAACAATGAGGCTTTCGCTGTCTGGGACAATTCCCACACAAAGGTTCGAGCATTGAATTTATTAGGAAGAAGAAGGAAGTACTTATTCTTATATCTTAGATAATACTAATTGCTCTTCGGACACATAGTCCTGCTATTTCAATTTAACAGGGCCGACTTAATAACTCAGCCGACATTAAACCATCTGTGATACACACCTGTATGTATTGTGAAGTTTGAACACTTCATTTTGAGCCACAGTCATGACGCGACCTTGTTTGAAGTGGCTGTTTCTTGCTTGACCAAATGCACCAGTACTTCGACAGAAAACGTCTATTTGGGCCTGGAACAAAGGGAGATACTTTTCAGCTCTTTGCCAAATACATAAGTCTACTATTCAAGAAATGGAAGTAAAAGATATAAAATTTAAAATAGTCCTTTGATCGCTTGCAAAAAAGTTTTAAGATACGGTATGCCGGCGCAGGCTTGATAAAAGGCGCGCACAGTCGGCTGCGATCTGAACAATAGAAGGAGATCAGGACAACCTAAAATCCTGCTCCTCCGCTGTAGATAGTCTTGCTTGCCGTCTTTCTGGCTATTGCTCAAATTCAGCCATGTGCATCAATTCTCTGTACTTTCGCTCTGCGACAGCTGAGCACACTCGCTGTGCCCTTCGCTTATCACTTGCCACATATCTTATGGCTTTTGCCATGGTTTGCCACGCTATGAGCGTCCCCATATTTAAAGACCAAAACGATCTTCATTACCAGATCCGCGATGCTCAACAACAGTACTTGGCGGCAGGAAAAAGCGACCCGGTCGGTGATAGACTTGGGCAACCCGAGTTGAACCCCTCTAAGGAACACCTTGCAGTGGGGTCACGCGGAATGGTCGCTTGTGACGTTCCTCTCTGTTCTGAAATGGGCAGAGATATCTTGAAACAAGGAGGAAACGCCGCAGATGCGGCCGTAACTGTTGCTCTTTGTATTGGTAGTATCAACTCGCACTCCTCGGGTATTGGCGGTGGCAGCTACATCGTCAGCGCCAGAGGGCAGGAGTCTCTTTCGATTGACGCCAGGGAGATGGCACCGGCGAAGGCCCAAAAAAACATGTACGAGCATGTTCCTCTTTTTTCTCAGTTTGGTGGCCTAGCTGTCGCAGTTCCTGGAGAATTGGCCGGTTTGTATAAACTTCACACCCTTCATGGGTCAGGGAAATTTTCCTGGGCTGAATTGTTCGAGCCGGTCATTCAGTTGAATGAAAAAGGGTGGAATGCTCCACAAATTTGGGTCAGATCTCTACACAAAATTAATGATTTGCTTCTCTCTCGTGTCAAAGCGCTTAAGGATTCGTGGGACTTTGTTTACAAAGATGGCACGTCTGAGTTGGTGGAAATCGGGGACCTCGTAAAGCGCCCTGCTCTTGCCAGAACTCTTCGGCTCATTGCTCAGAATGGCTCTGCGGATCTTTTCTATGATCCCGAAGGCCCTATAGCACCCAGTCTTGTCAATGCAAGTAAGAGACTAGGTGGAATTATCGAATCTCTGGATTTTGCTAGCTACTCCGTGAATGTATCCGAAGCTCTACTGTATAAATTTATCAACAACGATGATCAGTATGAGTTGTTGACTACCAAAGGTGCCTCTTCAGGGATTGCTCTAGTGGCTGGTCTTAACTTCTACTCCACCTTGGATATTCACTTCCAGGATTCAGAAAGGCATCCAGAGCTCGAAACACATCGTCTTATAGAAGCTATGAAGTGGACAGCAGCTACTCGGTCACACCTTGGTGATGTAAATGAAACGTACTACAGTGAGATGGCAGAAAAGTATGCGAACTCAGAATGGGTGGCAGAAATCCTACAGGATGCAAAATACTCCGATGATCGAACATTTCCGTGGCAACACTACGGACCTTTGTACGAAATCAGTGGGAAGCACGGAACTTCACATTTCTCTGTCGTGGATGACGAAGGGGGAGCCGTGGGTATGACAACTACCGTAAACTTGCTTTTCGGATCTCTGGTATATGACAACCACACTGGTGTATTCTTGAACAATGAAATGGATGATTTTTCCCAGCCGCACCGAAGAAACGCTTTTGACTTATCGCCATCTGCTCTCAACTTTGTGGGCCCATACAAACGCCCGCTTTCGCTGATGGCCCCCAGCATTATACGAAAGAATGGCGAGATAGCGTTTACGCTTGGGTGTGCCGGAGGCTCCAGAATCTCCACTGCAATTCTTCAGGCTATCGTGAGGATGATATTTTGGAACATTTCACTCCTCGATACGATTGCCTGGCCTAGAATACATCACCAACTCCTTCCGGAGTATGTCATGGTGGAGAGCAGAGAACTCTTCGAGAAAGAGTACAAGCCTCACCACGTCATCTCCACTTTGGAACTGAAGAATCATACACTTTTTGAGTCGGGCGCGCTCACTGCAATGAATGCCATAAGACGCACTCACGATGTGTGGGAAGGCGTGAGTGACTACTGGCGTAAGCGCGGACAAGCTAGTGGTTTTTAATCGGAGAAACGATAAAGTATTGCTGAAGATTGTTCGAGCGCCAAATTTTGGAATTTACGAACATTCACTACTCAGCCAAATTCCGGTCATAACGCTACAACCTGGTTCACAAAAGCCCCGTCATAATTCCGAACAACACATCCGTCATGATTTGCTGAAAATTTCCCTGTGGCGAAGCCACCGCGGGTAGACGGAGAGATTTCGCCTGCAGGTAGCAAAATTTGTGGGGGTGTTTTGGGGCTGGTACCCACCTCTGGTTTCACTGCAAGCGCTGCATTTTGACCACAAATAATGGAAGGCGTGAGTTATGGTTAAGGAACACTCGAGGCATCTGTATTTCAAAAACAAAAGCTGTGATCACATATGAGAATTAGGAGGTTCGCTCGTTTTCTTTTGCCCTGTTGTCACTGGTCTGAAAATGCGGCGCCAAACTCCGAAAAAAATTAGCGGGTGATATGACGCAACCTGCACGGACCGCCCTCCCCAGATTTCGGAATCAAACTCCGTCGTCCACAGGTATATAATCTGCCCTTCCCCACGCCAGGAACAAATATCGACATTTATAGTCACAAGCGCAACTTATTTATTTATTCAAGCAGCTCCTCGATCTACAGAATACTGTCACCTCTGGTACTGCCCCTATATTCATCCGTAACTCGAATACTCCGCGGGTTCGTAACTTTTATATTCTGTTCAAAATTTCCTTCCCAACCATGACAACTTTTCTGCGCCAAGGTGAGTTGAAGAAGTTGCCTATTCCTGACTTGGAGAAAACTTGCAAGAACTACCTAGATGTGTTGAAACCACTCCAAACTGAGCGGGAGCATGAGAAGACCATCGAGGCTGTACAAACGTTTTTGAAGCGGGGAATTGGCAAGTATTTGGATTCCGAATTACGGAGCTATGCACAGACAAGAAACTCTTATATTGAACAATTTTGGTATGATTCATACTTAAATTATGACTCTCCAGTGGTGCTTAACTTAAACCCATTCTTTCTATTGGAGGACGACCCTTTCAACAATGAGGCAACGTGTGTCAATCCGCAGGTGAAGCGTGCTGTTTCTCTAACGGTCTCCTCGTTAAAGTTTATCCAAGCTTTGAAAAATGAAACACTTCCTGTGGATACTCAAAGAAACGGCAGTTCTCTTTGTATGTACCAGTATTCGAAGTTGTTCGGCGCATCACGAATTCCTACCGAAGACGGATGTGTGATGCAAACTGACCCAAAGTCGAACCACATCATAGTCATGAGCAAATCTCAGTTTTACTGGTTTGATGTATTAGACGACCAGAACAATTTACTCATGGCAGAACAGGATTTGATTGTGAACTTCACCTCCATCATAAATGACTCGTTGGAGACGTCGATCAATGAGATTGCCAAGTCGTCCTTTGGAGTTTTGACCACTGAAAATAGAAGAGTATGGGCCAAGATCCGGGCATCCCCTACAATCACGGAAAACAAGAACAATAGCGAGATTTTATCCATCATTGATTCGGCTTTGTTTGTGATTTGCTTGGACGACATTGTTTTGAATGACTTGAGCCAATTATCTAAGAACATGTTATGTGGATTATCAATTTTAGAAAAAGGTGTTCAGGTGGGCACTTGCACCAATAGATGGTATGACAAGTTGCAGATAATTGTCACTCGAAACGGAAAAGCGGGTATCAATTTCGAGCATACGGGCGTGGATGGGCACACTGTGTTGAGATTTGTAAGCGACATTTACACCGACTCGATTTTATCATTTGCCCAGTCAATCAACTCAAACACCCCCTCGTTGTGGACGGACCAAAAGATTAAAAGCTTGCTGGAAACGGGAGATCTTGTAACAATCCCAAGAAAGCTCGAGTGGGATCTTACGTCAAACTTATCCCTTGCCCTCAGATTTGGTGAGACAAGACTTTCCGACTTGATCAACCAAAACGAGTTCAAACACTTAGAATTCAAGAATTATGGCTCCACCACCATCAAGAAGATGAAGTACAGTCCTGATGCGTTTGTTCAGATGGCGTTCCAAGCCTCATATTATGCCTTGTACGGCAAGGTAGAGTGCACGTACGAACCTGCAATGACCAAGAGCTTTTTCCATGGAAGGACTGAAGCTATCAGAACAGTTAGCCAAGAGTCCAATTTTTTTGTTAGAAAATTTTTTGACCCGGAGTTTCCTGATGAAGAAAAACTCAGAGTACTTTCGGAAGCATGTGCGAAACATTCGGAACAAACCAAAAGGTGTTCTGCTGGAGAAGGTGTGGACCGGCATTTGTTTGCTTTGTTTTGCATCTGGAAACGGTATGTAGCACAGCTGGAAGCGAAAGATGCTTTTTCCTCTATTGACATGGGTGAATCTGATAGCCGTGCCACGTTCACGACGGAAACGGACAATGATTCTTCTGAACATACGGTAGGAGGCAATGATCGGGAGGTCTCTTATTTGGATTTGGGTGAGTTGCCAGAAATCTTTGCAGATTGCGGCTGGGACAAATTGAACAACACTGTTCTTTCCACCTCCAACTGTGGAAACCCATCATTAAGGCTTTTTGGATTTGGACCAGTCAGTGCCAACGGGTTTGGTATCGGCTATATCATCAAAGACGACTCCATTTCCATCTGTGCTTCTTCAAAACACAGGCAGACTGAGCGTTTCTTGGTTACTCTTGAGTCTTACTTGATTGAGGTTTTCAGATTATTCAAGGAGGTAAACGCTGAGCCTGCTATCGTAGCTCCCATCAGCAACAAGTTGGATTCTAGTATCAAGTCTGCTGTGCCTCCAGTAGTCAGCAAGGCACCAATTCCTAAAAGGTGTGTACCATTGAACACTTTGTTTGGTGGATATGGCTACTTTGACATTGGAGACGACGAGATTAAGTCGCGGGGAGAAACACCGGAACCTCCTTTCTTAGCTAGATTGGATAGTCAGTTTTCGGTGAGAGATATTGAGCGCAAGCTCAGATTGTCTGAATACTAAGAAGAATGTGTCTCTATGTGTCTGATAAGTTCAACTCTCTATTATGTGTTCTATTGAAATAAAGTCTATATCCCGAAAGAATTCTGGTTTAAGGCTGCACGAAGATTTGCTTTGTTCGATTTAGCGTTCTTCTTGAAAGCGTTCGTCGTGGGCATACTCATCATCGTCATTTCACTCGTAGAAGGTTTCGTTTTCTGTGGCGGGATAACCTGCTGTTGGTTTTGTGGAACATACATTCCTCCCTGGGGTGGGTAATACATCATGGGCGGCTGTGCGTACCCATATCCTTGGGGTGGGGGAGGATAGTAGCCTTGAGGTGGTGGTTGGAAATAGGGCTGGGAAGTAACTTGACCAGGGATGGGCTGGCTTACTTGAGCAGCCTGTTGCCCAGGTTGCCCGTAGAAATGTTGACCAGGTTGACCATGAGGTTGATAGGATTGGCCAGGTACAGGTTGACCAGAGGGGTATTGCCCATGTTGGCGTTGGCCAGATGAGCGTTGTCCAGGTACAGGTTGCCCAGGTACAGGTTGACGAGGCGCATGTTGCCCAGGCATGGGTTTTCCAGGCATATGTGGAGCACGAGTTTGTGGGACACGCATTTGTGGGACACGAGTTGGCGGAACTTGCGTTGGCGGGGCTTGTGTTGACGCAACATACACTTGTTGCTCAGGCATTACGCGAAGGGGCTGCTGGTCGCCGTACAGATGCTCAATAGACGATGGCTGGATGTGCTCACGTTGATCCGGCTTCGAAGAGACTGGATTTGATCTTCCAGGTGAATATCGCGACTGTGAAGGTCCGTACGGCTGGCTGTGTGGCGCACCATGTGCTCCGTTCTGATATTGACCAGCTGGAACCCCCAATGGGAGTTTTTCACCGCTGGAATCCACGTTCTTAGCATCCTGGGCTATTCCAGGTTGATGGTATGTATGTGCCTGTTGAGATGGCCGATCACTCATGGCACCATTCTGAGTTGCATGCCCATACGGTAAGTTGGGTTTGGAAGCTTCTTTGGCTGGTGCGTAGTCATCACGTGAAAGGTCTGCATGTTTTTTCTCTCCGGAATTCTGACTTGAAAGGTGACCGTGGCTTCCATTGTTTATATGATATTTTCCACTTGATGTAATACTGGGCTGATCAGCACTAAGATGAGAGACATTTCCGTGTCCCTCTTTCATCGGCAAATGCGCTGTATTGAATTCGCCACTTTTGATTTGAGGAGCCCCAAGTTGAAACTGACTGTTAAAACCGGCTTGTCCATGAGGGTCGTCTCTGGCATGCGAATCGGTATACATGTGCGTATCACGTGGCGCTGACTCTGTAATATTCTGAATCAGCCCATTCACTTCACCTGCTGTATGAAAATTGTTTGGCTTCGGTGAGTCATATTCGTTCGATGAAGGAGACACAAGGAGATGATCAGATGAAGGCAAGGTAGGGGGAGGTCCGTCCGGTATATTGGCCATCATGACCCCCAAATCTTTCCTCTTTTGCTTCTTCTTCTTCTTTTTCTTTTTTTTATCTTGTTCATCATTAGGGCCATTCAAATACTCAAGAGGTTCTTTGGAGTACCTCAAATTATCTGCATTTCGTTGTAAATCCTCCACAATTTCGTCACTTCTTGGCGCAAATAATGGGGCAGTCATTTCCTCCTCTGGGTATGGTCTATCAGAAGAAATGGGTTCCTTCTGATGCGGAAATTGTTCATTTTCTGATAGGTTGTTGTGAGGTCCAGGGGAGGTTCCTTCTCCTCTGGACGTGACCTGACTAGCGCCTTCCCAGATCTTGGGATCCCCGATATCAGCGCTTATTCGGTTGCTGGCATAAGACATATTCGGGAAAGAGGGCGTATTTTGCACATTGACAGTGGCATTACCATGCAGCTGGAACGGAGAGGACACTTTCTGGACTGGTTTTGCATAAGTGTTACCAGTATATTCCGTAAAAGGTCTCAGTGTCAGATTTGGCTCGGCGTAGCGTCTTTGATCATGGCCAACCGAAGTTCCATTCTGGTGCTGACTTTCACCCGGTACTTGGTAGTTGTCAAAGGGCTCGAAAGATCCGGCCTCTGGCAGTTGATCAAATGCAGTACCGTAACTTTCGTAAGGCTCTTGGTATTGCTCTTTTGTATAGTCCCAATTAGATGGTGTCGTAGCGCGCGATTGAGTCGTGCCAGGCTCAGCTCTATGAACTGGCGTTTCATCATGTGATTCCCAGCTAGCAACAGGAGGCTGAGGAAGCCTCGCCTGTTTCGTCCTTGATGTAGGCGCAGGTTGCCGAGACAGCTTCAATGGCGGAGGTTGGGGCCTACTCGAGGCCTTACTCGTCGAAAGTGCCATCTTTTCGCTGATGTTCTCAAAAAGTTCTTCGCTATGATCATATCTGTGAGAGGCACTTTTCTGGTGACTAAACTGCGCGAAATCCAGTTCCTCAAATGATAATCGGTCGTTAGAAAATGACAAATCTGGAAGAGGAGATTGATCAGGAGTCGGTGGAAGATCAGTCTTCTTCGGTAAAATAGGAGGTGGTGGAAGAGGCTGCTGCGATTTTTGACGGACGCTTGCAATATCAGCCTTGGGGGCGTTTGGGCTATACCCGTCTTTTGTAATTGGGGGAGGAGACGGTTGAGGAGAGCGACTGCAATGCTCAGTGTGTGCATCTCTTTTTGTCGATTGAAAAATAGAGAGATACTCGTCGGGTTGTATAGTGGTTTCAGTCAACACCATCCACTTTTGGAAGCCACGCAACCCTGCTTCAACCACAATCGAGCGACCAAAAGCAGACTTCGCAGATGAAGTCTGGTCAGATCCCAACGAAGAGAGCCAAGCCCAGATAAAATAGTCCTGAAGAGTGACACTTGAGATTGTAACCTCGGAATACAACGGAATATCTGGGTCTTGTGAATTCGATGACTGACGAGCCCATCCAGGATACAAATCGAACTCAGAGGAAACAGGTTCAGCTGTCAAGCGGGCCAAAACCCTTCTTGACTCCTCGGAAAGTGTGGAGACAATCTCAGAGGTGGAAGCCTTCTGAAAAGTGTTCTTCAAAATAGTGAAATTTTCGATCGAGAGAAATGAATCCTTTTTCTCGAAGGAGAGCGAGTTACGAACTTTGCTTATGAGCTCGTATGGATCCCTGGACCTTCTTGTTGAACGTACGTGCACACAAGGTATAGTAATTACCGACTTAATGGATGTGCTGGTCTCTGGCGGTGGGTATGAATTTGTAATGAGCAAAGATTGAAGCGTTTTAGGTAAGTTCAAAGTCTCTGCTTCCGTATCTGGAAGCATGGCACGTAAGAATGAAAGTAGAAGATGAAACAATCCATTGCAAGTTTGCTTCCAAGCATCAAGACCATCCAAAAAGCTAGCTTCGCTCGCCAAAGTGGCATCGTAAAAAGCGGAGGAAGGTATGGGCGTACTTTTGAAGGCCCATATACTAGCCATCTTGGCTACTTTTCTCCCATTTAGATGGTTATACTGAGAGTTTGAAGCAATGCTTATCAAAAGATCCAAGAAGTCGTACACAATGGACGCGTGAGATGAGGACAGAAGACATTTGGGCATGATTGTCAAAAATGCATCTTTAGGGTATCCTGCTTCTTCTTCCTTCCGCTTAAATTCTAGATAGACTTGCCAGCCAATGATCTCGTTGTTTGGAAGTCTACACCAGAGGTACTTAAGGCCACAGATGAGTGTGAAATCGTCGTAATCGTCCAAGATGGCTCGTACGATGGCCTTCTGTGAAGTATCCACCATCACCCCACCGGGAAATATCCGTCGAAGGAAAAGGTTAAGTTTTGTGTCATCTACACGCGAGCGAAACGGGAGAAATATATGTGGCGTCTTTGTTCCACGAGCCTTGAGCTCCGCAGTCATGATATGGAGAAGTCCTTGGAGTTTCCGGCGAGTAAGCTGACCATCGGAGATCGCGTCATGTTTCCGCTCGTGCATGGCGGGGAGCACCGGGAGATCGAGATCGTAATTCTTCCCCATTTTAACACCGGTATTCAAAAAGTCTAGAGATGTAAGTTTCAAATGAGCAAAACAGTCATGCAGTGATGAACGCAGAATCAGCCAATTGTGATGGTTGGCGGACGGCCGCGCCTCTGCTTTTGCTGCAGTAGGGCATGGAGTCTAGGTGCGACGGAAAACATGGCGCATGGTCACAGCTGACAGCTTGGCTCAATTTATATTGCGCCCGCACTGATTACGAAGTTCAAAAATGTGCTCAATTGTTTTCGGGGTTAGTTCTGATTCTTTTTTTTTCTCTTACAGGATATATACGAGATGGGAGAATACTAGCTTGGATTTGCAGTCTGTTTGATGGCCTAATCAGGAATGTGTCACCATGCTAAAGAGGCGCGCGTGGATTGGGCGAAAGCGATGCAACAGCGTGAACCCCACGAACGAGATGGTGCATGAGCCAAGAGTTTAACTTTTTCCATAAATATTTTCAACGAAACGTCATTCTGTGTACGGCAGTCGCCATGTAAATCTGACCATCTTTCAAGTTCCTCTCCCGATGTTTATAGAGTCTAGACCTTGTGGAAACACGCATCAAGGACTCATCCAGATGCGGAAAATAGCGAGTTCGCACATTGTTTTTTGTTTACCTTTTTTCATATTTTTCGCGTAGAAAATTTTGTGCAAGCCACTACTTTAGAATAAACGAAACGAGAGCTACCGCTTCAAGAGCTGTTTTCGATGAAAATTACAGTGGTAGCATTTATATTTGCTTCATGCGTTTACAGAGGCGTACTTCATTGTTGAATGAAAAAATCATACAGAATAAAAATATCGTTTAATGGCGTAGAAATGAGCACTTCACTCGCTCCACAAGTATCCACTCGATACCTGCCACTCACCTGAACTGTCTTAGTTTGTTAGATCCCCTTCCTCATAGCTGGAACTGGCGTGCAAGCATGTTCGGATTCTGGTTGTGATTTTGTAAGTCTGCCATGCTAGCGATGGGGCGGAGATCGTAGCCAGATAATTGACTCTCATTCTTGATATGCTGGAGATTAGACGTACTGTTGATTGGCCGGAGGTTGCTCTTATGGTGATGCTGCATGTTTATACCTCGGGGGTGGCCGTTTGCCAGTGGGAACTGCCTCTTCATTACTAGGTCCGAGTCATAAGGAACATGATCGCTATTTTGGTGATTGGCTCCGCCATTACCGAGAGATAACTCATGTCCATTGTGAACACTCATGTCGTGAGCCGCTCCATTCCCACTCAACCCATTGGGATTATGCCCCACAGAATGCATTTGGTCTTGCCCATTCATAAACATTGCATCCGCTGGTTTAGCAGAAAGCAGAGTATTGTTCAATGTCGTGGGTATAGTCGTAGGTATGGTGGAGTAGTTTGACTCTGTATTTTTTGCTCCATGGGCAAGAAACTCTGCCTGAGCAATTACATTCTGAAGCTGCTGATATCCACCCAAAGAGTTCAGAAGTGAAGGGCAGTCTTTGTGATTAATCAATATGCTTTTCAAGAGCGTCACTTGGTCTCGAAGCTGGGCGACCTGCGCAGACAAATCACGATACCCGTCGGAATAGAATGCCAATTCGCTTTCCATCTTGTTGAGCTGCTGCTTCTTCCTTTGCCTGCATTTCAAAGCGGCAACCCTGTTTCTTTCAAGAAACTGTTTTCTTTTCTCTTCTTCATCGAGTTCCTCGTCATCACCCTTGTTGTCCTTAATCTCTTCTTTTGTCTCGGGTTTCGGCTTTGAGGCGCTATCCTTTTTTGAGGTTTTTTGCACTTTTGCCTTTGTTGTTGGCTCCTCATTCTTTTGGTTGCGTTTCCTTGACTTCACAGGTGAGTCCTTCTTCGTGGAAATAGGTTCAGCTTGCCCTACTCTTTTCTCTTCCATTGGCAATGGTGGTTGGTTTTGAAACTTGGCTAACGGTTCCTGGGGCTGGCCACTCGTAGGTGGCTGCGAAGAGACGTAGCCATTATTGGTACCTACTTGTGGGACTGGTGGGATAGTAAGCCCATGTTGGTCAACGGAGTTGTTGTTGACGAGTCCCAAGAGAGTTTGCAAGCCCGGAGTCATCTGGCCGTTTGCCATGGCTTCGGGCAAATTGAAGTTGAATCCAGGGTGGTTCATGATTCCGGGTGTCAATCCGGATCGGAGATTCGACTCTGTGGGTATGAGGCCAGATTTCCGCGAGAACAGAGGAAAGCTTGGTTGCGTGTGTAAACCTGGGTGTTGCTCATTTGAATTTCCAGTGCCAACACCGTTGGTGGCACTCAACAAGCTGCTCCACATATTGGATCCGGGAGTGCCTGGACTCGTCACCGCTATACCTGGCAGTAGATGGATCGGCGGGAGTCTCCGTCCGCCTGGAGTAAATACTGGAGGTGTGAGACCAGGTAAACGCTCATTGTTTACACTGCCGAAGTTCAGAAGGCGAAGGTTATGCTTGTTGCTCCCTACACCTGCGCCTGTCTGTTGGTCCTCTGAGCCCGCGGTGCTATTCACGCTAGCATCCTGCTTTCCATTTTGCGCTGGCATCCCTGAACCCGCAGCACGTGGTTTCATTTCGAGCATTTCTGACGATGTCCCCAGACCAGAAGCCCCGTCCAAAGGCAGGGAATTCTGTGATGCCTGTGACGTGGCTATGAGCCTGCTGGTAGTCTCAGGTGCGTGGGGGTTTAGTTTCTCGCCATTTTTACCCGCATGGGCATGGAGAAGATCTTTCAGGGCGAAAGAATTCTCGAACAAGTTGAGTTCGAGGTCTAAAGGTGTCTGCAGCTAGAATTTGATTAGTATTGTTCTTGGACAGGAGACTAAAGCTGTACAGAAAATAGAAAGCCTTCGAAGTCAGCAAATGGCGTGAGTACAAGGAAGAAAGAGGGAAGTAGGCAGGCGTTCCAGAGTTGAAAATATACACATACATTGGCTGTCATGACGTCAAGTCGTCGATTATCTTAGAGAAATTACCTTGGAGAGATCGGGAGGATCTTTTTTTTCTCACGCTTACGTCATAGGTCAGATTCTGCATGGTGTCGTATTTGCAGAATCTTATATACAAACCTATTGCCAAGATTGCTTCAACGCTCACCGTTGTCTCAATTCTTGGCTGATGGACAAAAAGAAATCTAACTGCAGCAAAATCCGGCCTTTTCATAGCTTTTTTGAGGTCGGATCGAAATCTGGACATTGTAGATCTGTTTTAAGTTTACCGTAGAAGGTCTGAATTAAAAAATAAAAATTAAGCCAGCGGCGTCCGTACCCACACATCATATGGTCCCATGCTCACGTGACACGCCTTTCACTTACTCGGCGACCTCTTTTATCTTCTTTAAGGCCTCTTCCACCTTCTTCTTATTGGTTTCTTCTTCTTCTTTAATGGAAGGATCTTTTCTGAGCTCCTCTGACAATTCGTCGTCGACTTTCTTGGCCGCTGGCGCAGCCTTTGGTATGTTCTTCTTGTTGACTTTCTGTCGCTCAGCCGCGTCTAAAGGTTCGGGCAGACCACTGAAACCTACTGACGCTCTGAATCTATTCTTGATTCTCTCGTCATCTTCCTTTCTCTTCCATCCGGTTTTGAATAAAGGTTTCATATCAAACCTTGGCAAAGGATGTGCCTCAGTGTTGAACACATATTCCGTGAGAGGCAATTTGTCGTCATCGTCAAACAACAAATAAAGGTACTTCAAAGTTTCTGCAAGCCAGAAAGATTCCATATTATCCATGTACTTGGGTGGGATAGACGTCACATCTTTCAAAGACGTGTAAGTGATCTTACCATCCTTGCCCTCAACCCGTGCATGAGTAACAAAACTGCGGAAGATTTCATAACCCCACTTTCTATACTTTTCGTCTCCTGTAAGCTTGAATAAGTAGTACAAGGACTCCGCAGTTTCGGGTCTTTGTAAGTTGTGTCTATCCAAAGGTTTGATATCGAAATCCTTGGTACTATCTTTAGCTGTGTTAAACACAACGATCTCTGGAGACAATCCTGTTTCCACCTCGCTGTACATTTTGTAACAGGTATGTGTCAACTCCTCTCCAAGCTTGAAGTCTTTTTCTTTGTCTTCATCCCAAAAGGCCAGCTTGCGAGCCTCTTTCAAAGTTAAACCATTTGTGGCACCAAGAGCAAGAAGGCCACCGTAGAAACAAACAAGATGATCCATCTTTGGAGACAATGGTCCACCAATGCCATTGTCAAGCTCACCAATGAAAGTGAGACCATTGGGTTCCGACTTCGAGACGAGATGTTTCTTGACGCCCTCGAGAGACTCCTTGTACATTTGCCAATAAATCGGCTCTTCGTTTTTAGTTTGCAAATACTGCTTTAAGAGATACTCATAGTATGAATCTCCTCTCGAGCCCAACCGAATCAAGTTTCCTTGGTATTTACCTGTATCAGGATGAACATAGATCGGAACGAGCCCGTCTTTAGGTTTATTGGCATCCAAAACTTCCATCACCTTTTCTGCCGCAGTCCAGTAGAGCTCCTCGCCAGTCAATTTGGCCAAATAACGGAACTCCAATTGCAAGGTAGATACTTCGGCAGTCGAAGATGCTCCACCATCAACGTGGTTCTTTATGCCTTTACCCGTCAATAGGTTCACAGAAGAGAAGGGAATTCCACTGTTGCTCTCAAAACCACCGAGCAATGATCTGGCTAAGTCGGCGGCCCGTTCTAAAAACACATCATCATCGGAGAAATGGAAAGCTGACAAAAGCCCACCCAACATCCTGATGGTGGTCTCGAACACATTGACGCTATAGTCGAACTTATAATCGAGCTCCGTCTTCACCCAGTCTTTGGCTTTTGCAAATTCGGTTTTACAGTCCATAAGCCACAAGGTGTCCAAGGAGTCGACAATAAACCATCCCAAAGGCTTGTTTCCCATATTCTCGCCCTTCCCGCTGATGGGGTGAAACACGTCCTTTCCCCATGCGTTTTCCTCGTAAGAGCGCCAAGACTGGAGGAAAACATCTCTGACTTCTTGCTTAGCTTCCGGCCACGACGTACCTGACAGAAAATCGAGAGAGGGAAATGAGGCAGAGCCGATAAGAAAGTAGTACACTATGTATAGCGCAACGGATGAAAGGGCCGCACGCACAAGCATCACTGTCTTCTTGCGTTGGCCGTTTGGTGTGAATGCCGTTCTTTTCCCGGACGGTTTATCTTTATATAAAGGAAGAGGCTGGTTGTTGGAGGATCTGCTAAATATATGAGAGCCACCCTTGTCTTTTAAAAACGGATTCATAGATGGGAATTGTCCAGGTGGTCTCAGAGCACTAAGGAGAGAGCGCACTGTAGGCGTGGTGTTCCACTGAGGGGAAAAGACACGCGCGTTTCTCGCGGGTGAAGTATTATGGGGCAGAACAATTGACAAGGTCATCTGGGGAAAGTCTGACACATCCAGCAAGATAGTTCCCAAGACCAAATGATTTGAGATGTGCCCTGACTTTCTAATTCGGATCCCCAAAGTTGGTCTCTTGCTGGCTCCAAAACCTTTCATAAATTGTAGCTCCTTCCAATTGCGAAACTTCTTAGACGCGCCCTCATGACACGCAAGTCCAGAGGTATTCATTTGACCGGATCTCACAGAGATTTTTTTGAAGACACTCAGAAGAAAGGAAATATCCGTTTCGATTCAAAATATTTGATAACTCAAGTATCAAGAAAAGATAATTGAGAAAATTTGTGTGTGCGGTTACGAGCGCATAGCCGTTGTTACCAGAGAGATTGCGAAATTAACACAACCATGGCCAGATATGTTGCGGGGAAGTATAATTCGTGCATCTAGTCATGAATCACTTTTTGCAAATGGCACATCCAAATCAGGCACATACACAAGACTGACCCTAAACGGCTCGGAGTCTTTTTTCTGATCCTATAATCTGCAATCATGTTTCTATGGCTTGCACGAAATCTCACATGTCGCGTAACTTCGATCTGCTAATCT
This sequence comes from Metschnikowia baotianmanensis, assembly GCA_030565705.1. Classification (NCBI taxonomy): domain Eukaryota; kingdom Fungi; phylum Ascomycota; class Pichiomycetes; order Serinales; family Metschnikowiaceae; genus Metschnikowia; species Metschnikowia baotianmanensis. The sequence goes on from JAJMCI010000025.1 coordinate 88,441, forward strand.
GGCATTGCGGCTGCGTAGTCTTGCTGTCGGCAACGCATCGGCCGGCCGTTCCACATATGCACGCGAGAAATCCTTAACACCAGGTTGCTCATGTTCTCTACGATCATCAAACGAGAGAAAGAAAGTTAGATAAGCAAAAAACAGCAATTTTTTTAATTAAGCTTGATTTAGATTCGTAAACATTTCCTATCTGATTTCTCTCCCGCACACTAGAAATATATATGCACGCGGCGGTTATGGTCGCATCTAGCCGGCAGAAGTATGCCGACCTGCCGGACAAAAAAAACGGTAATTGATTTTCGATCATAACTCAGTCCCCACATAAGAACCACAGTAAAGCCGCGTGTGCCTTGACGTTTTTCTTTTTTTTTGTTTGACATCTGGAAAGTTACGTCGGACCCCATTACAATCGTAACCCGCACAACTCTTCCGGGCCATCATGTCTACTAATTCACCTGAGGATGTGGGACTGGATTCTAAAATAAGTGGAGAGCAGATCAACTCTGATAGCAAGACTGGTAGATCGAGAAGGTCTAGAGCATGTAAGCAGTGTCATGCTTTGAAGGTAAGATGCATTCCTGTGGACGAGGACAATCCTTCATCATCTTGCGTACGCTGCCTTAACTCGAAGAGAGTATGCGAGATCGACTATCAAGAACCAACAAAAAGAAGAAGAAAGATGGTCACTAAGCCTGAAAAAGACTCTGTGGCTAAACTCAAAGAAAGGATTGCCGTACTTCAGTCTGAGGTAAAATATTTGCGACTGAGGTCGCCATCTGAGCAACCGAATTCCCAGCATTCTGACAATGGTCTCACCCATCACAATCTTTTCAACTCTTCCCCGGGTACTTCATCCCCGCCATTTATGACGAGACATGACCTTGAAAAGGAACTTGGTCTTCTATACGGGAGCGATTTATCCTTAAAAGACATCTCAGACGAGATCAAGGAATACACGACCTTGCGGGAAAATACGTTACGTCATGAATCTCCCATTGATGTCGTCTCTCTCGGAATCATCGACCTACCTTTGGCAAAGCTTCGGCTCGAGGTGTATCGCAAAGTCTTATACTCATCGCATCCGTACGTCAATATCCCCGAGCACTTGACCGTTGAAGACATGATAGAGACACAGCCTTTTTTATTTAATGCTATCATGGCAGTCACTTCGATCACACGCAAAAATGATTCCAGCTTTCTGCAATGTTTAGCGCTCGAGAAGCATGCCACTGCTTCTGTTACAAGGGAAATTTTGGTGAATGGCTCAAAGTCTGTGGAGTTGGTAAAATGTCTCATTATTTTGTCAGTATGGTATAACGCGCCTGAGTTTTTCAAGGCTCGAAGATATCACATTTTCAATCAAATGGCAGTCACTTTGCTCTACGACTTGGGCATAGTGAGTCGGCAGTCATTTACATATTCTGATGAGACAAAGACAATTAGAAAGGCAGAGGCTCTGTTTGAAGAAATTGAATACCGGGTGTTGATACTAACCCTATACTGCAGCACTGTTGGTTTCTGCTTGATCCTTAGACGAGCGATCTATGTTAAATGGACGGCGTACGTGGAGGAATGTTGTTCAATTTTGGAGAATAGCACCGATGAACACTACAAGGACGTTGCTTTATTCCTGAGGTTGACCCGTGAGCTAGAGAAGGTGCATCATATCGTTCATACGCCTGACTGCTTTTCTACAAATACCAAGGCGTCTGCCTATACCATGGGCGATCTCACTACAAGGTTGCGGATATTAGGAAAGTCTTTATCAAGGGATAATCATGTCTTGTTGGCATATTACTACTCCATTGAAGCATATCTCTTTCAGCCTCTGTCTGAAGACTTACAAGTCGGGTCCGTAGGCTCAAATTGCACGCAAGAACTTACTACAAGAACGTTGAATACGATTTCGCAGTGCACGTCATCGTGTCTCAAATCAATGGAGGAGCTTAGCCAATTGTCTGATGAACAAATAGCAGGACTTCCCCTCTTCCATTTCTCGAGACATATCTATACCACTGGAATCCTCATGAGATTGAGGTACTTTATCTTGTCCTTACCTTCCAATATTGAAAAGGATTTGGTCCCACGGTATGCAATTGTTTCTGTGCTGAACTTGCACAAGCGTATCAACGCCATCTCAGTCGCATATCCCACCAATTTTCTTATGAAAAAGATGAAGCTTGTTCTTCGCTTATTCGTACAAACCTATGTTACTCAAGTAAATGAGCTTCTCGCCCACAGCGCTGGTGGGACACCTGCCTCTGGTCTGATGTATACTTCGAATCCGGAGTATAATAATATGACCAAACTAGCTTACTCGCTACTCAATTCATCTCAAGAAAATCAAATGGGTCAAAACTACAAACACGGTGTGCATCTCGATCTATTATCGTACGCTGCTACAGAACATAGTAAGTCAAACGGACTAGTCCAGGAAGAAAAAGATTTGGCAGATGGTGAAAAGAAGATAACTCTGGCCCCAGAAGTTGCTCTTCGTTCGGAAAAAAAAAATATTTCAGAGACTTTGCCTATATCTGCTGAAACTTTTTCCTCGACTCATCCTTCTATGTCACAGCATGAATACAATTTGGGAGGGAGAAATCATGAAGGACTTGCTGTTCCGTCGTCTACCAGGCCTAATACTGGTGATTTATTTGCTATGGCCCAACTCCCTCTAAGTCAGCAACCGTTTCGACATATCGATCAAAATAATCATTCGGTTGTTTCTGATCTCCTGAATGATTTCCGAGATCTGCAGAAAGATGTATACGATGTGGGTGAGGAATTTTGGTCCAACCTCTTGAACACTGATGCCGATAAATATTTATTTGCACAAGATGTTCCGAACGGACCTGAAAACGTACTCTATAACATTTTTAGCTAGTATCGGTACTTCGCTGCATGCTATCAATTTAGCTTAATTTAATTTATCACTCACACAAGTTCAACTTTGCTGAAGTTGTATCGGAATCACTCGGGTCATCTACCGCATCGCATATAATCAATCACAATTCGAACTAGCTAGATCAAAGGAAGGACATGAACTTGTGTTTGTTACAGCAGCATCTTCGTTATCTTAGGGCGTCACCCCACCTGCGCGCCTTTTTTTTCGTTGCCCTTCTACGCTAAACTATTCGTTCTCTTCACAAAGGCGTTGTGTTATGGACGCCAAACATTCCCACACGCGCTTTGGTCTTCTCGATTTAGCGCGTGTCTTCGCAGGGATCTTACTTTTTAATGCTTTGGCTTCGTGGTGGTTTACTTCCTCCTCCACTTGGGGTTACAAAGGCAAATGGATTGATCGAAGATTCCTAATGCATTGTCTCTTTGATCGCGAAGTTTCACTCACTTTCCACGAACTCAGCCTTCGAAACGGAACAGATACTAAACTTCCTATTTATATTGCTATTGACGGACGCGTGTACGATGTCACGGCTTCTCGACGTATTTATGGGCCTAAGGGACCATACGCTTTTTTCAGTGGAAAGGACGCAGCGCGAGCATTTGTAACCGGCTGTTTTGAGAAAGAGGACGAATTTACGCATGATTTACGTGGTCTCGATCCAGAAGAGGCTAGAACAGATATAAAAAGCTGGCAGGAGTACTTCGACAAAAGCTCCAAATACTGGTATGTGGGTACTGTGGTCCATGAGCCTCTTGCTGGTGAGCCACCTAAGCCATGCAAGCATCGAAAATACCCTCGACATTGAACATCATTCCAGGCTTCCAGTTCAGTGATGCGATGTGATGTGGCAAAAGTCTCTGCACTCCAAATAAAAATTTATTCGTTTTTTAACTTCACGATACTTCAAGGTACAGCAGCAGCGACGTCTAAACTCCTTTGCAACGTAGCCAACAAATCATCCTTATCTTCCAAACCGACGCTGATTCTGATCAAGTTTCTGTCAACTCCCCAGTTCTCCACCTCGTCCAACTCTTGATAATGTGCGAGAATTGTGTATGGGCATGCCAAAGTAAAGTTCGTGCCCAACGAAGGACCTTTGTGCAAGTTCATGGCATCAAAGCATGCAGATGCACGTTTTGGTTCGTGTAGCACAAATGAAATCAACCCCCCATAACCACCGTTAGATGTTTTAATTTCATCGTAGTATTTTGCGCTGTCACAAAGGGTAGGATAAAATATCTGAGACACGAGCGAGCTTGATTGTAGCAACTCCACTACGGCCAATGAAGTTTCATTCACTTTTTCGGACCTTTCCTCAAAATCTCTGGAGTTTCTCTCCAAATATAAAGCATCCTCTGCCCAAAAATTATCCTCATAATTGTTGTCGAAGTAAGACTTCAAGTTGGTGTATTTCGAAGCCGACCTGTTCAAAATTAAAGATCCTCCCATCACATTGGAGTCTCCCGAGAAAATCTTTGTCAACGACGAAACAATCATATCGGCATATGGAAGGACAGACACGTTCAATAAATTTCCAACAGTCTCGTCAATAACCACCACAAAGTTGTACTTGTCGGCGAGTGCACGAACTCTCTTCATGTTTGGTGTCTTCAACAAAGGGTTCGAGGGGCACTCGCAAAAAAATCCTGCAATGTCAATCTCGCCAGATTCCAAGGCCTTTTCCATTGCATCTAGCGAGTCATCGTTACCAAATCCATAGAAATGACAACCAGGTCCGAATTTCCTCAAGATGTTCAATGTGTCCATGTAAGGAAATCCAAAGCACACCGTCTTTTTCGCGGCCCCAGTAATACTGAGAATTGCCTGATATGCACTAAAGATTGCCGTCATGCCGGTGGGGTGTAAGTAGACATCTTCCTCGCTAATATTTGTTCCTCTCTTCTTACCTTCATCCTTCATAAGGTCCGTTTGTGCATGGTCTGCTTTGCCAGCGATACGTCTGCGTAAGGCAACCTTGGCTTGTGTGGCAAACTTGAGATCTAAGACACGGCCGTACTTTTGTTCGATGAAAGTATTGAAGTCTCGGTCGACATTCTCATTTTGAGACAAAGAGTCAGAGCGCATAGATGCAGAAATGGATGGGGATTTTCTTTGAATACTTTGAGCTTGAATCTCCTGCTTGTTTTTAATTTTGGATCTTCCCTGCGGCTTTTCCTCATTTTCGAACAACTCCTTCAAAACGTACTCGGCCATTCTTGACGAGACTCCTTCGCCCGTGTGTTGCCAATACTGTTTTGCTATCGAAAAGTCTTCCTCAAGCATGATAACACATACTACAGTGCAATCAATCACAGAAGATTTCTCAGACTCTGTTTTTGGTGAGGGTGTGGTCAATTGAAGAAGACGTATCTTCAAATCGGGCTTATCGGACTTAGCCTTGATGAATTCACGGCAGCGCTTTGCAGCAGCTGAAGATGGAAATAACATGCATTTTTCACCATTTCTAGCAAACTTGGATTCTATGCGTTTTGCCAAATCTTGAATGATGCTATGAATGAAGAACCTCGGGTACCCAGATTTCATTTTCTCCACAACCCATGACTCACCTTCCTCGTAGCCAACGGTGGCTTTCCAGGTCGGCAAGGTTACTGAGACAGCATGAGCTGTATTATTGGGAATTGTGTCTCCCACTTCCTGCGAAGGTCCAGATTGTGCCATTGCTTCGAGTGTTTCTTTGTTCTCTTTGTCGGAAAACGCTATCTATGCCCAAGAGGGTATGACGCACTGTCATGTGCCAAGAACGTGCAAGTGCGTGCGACTTGCATCTGGGTGCAAATCACCATTTCGAAATGTCATATCAGAATATTTGAGGGGCGTAAAGGGTAATAAAACTACCTTTTATTGTTTAACCTAAATAATTTGGTTTGATCTTGATAGCTATGTTTTGGTTTTATGTGTTGAAAACTCTGGCCGGAAGCATTTCAGAGATGAAGTGCATTTACTGTATGAGTTCCAATTCCGGGCTTCACCCCAAAAGTTCGCATTTACGCCACGCGTTAATGTTTATTCAGCTTCAAAGGTCGAGCAAATGAGTATGAAGCCAAGAAAAAAAGTTGAAGCGGTTATTACTTACTAGCATCGTTCAAGCTATTATGACCTTAGTTATTGAGGCCACAAAGAATGGAATTGATGTGAACAAGAACAGACTATCATTTCTTATCCTAAAACTTTAAAAGATGGTGTCTCCTCAATCAGGTAGATTATAAGTATTCACAGCTAATTTTGTTTCATCGAATTAGTATCTAGACAACAGTAGTACTTATGTTAGCAAATATTTGCGTTTTGGAAGCACTACGAACATTTTCTGTTTCGGGTAAACACTTCATAGTGCGATTAACCGCTGCCACAGAAATCTCATGGTACGCATTGCCCGATTAGTTCCTCAGACTTTTTGCCATATGCAATGTTATACACCGCACGCAGCCTGACAGTGTTTCCACTCCCTATCAATTAGGCAAGTGAGCCGCATGAAGAAAATTAGTGAAACATGACTTATGACTTATGACTTAATGCAACTGATAGAGCCTTCAACAAGCCGACTCACATCTTTTGGTTGCTCAACTGCAGGAGCGGGGGTAGTTGTATTCCCTCCCTTACGATTATGTTGCATGTGTGATTGCACCAAATGGCCAGCTGCCAATGCGGAGCACAAAGAAAGCTCTCCAGCTAGCACAGCCGACGCGACAATGCATGCAAGACGACGCGAATTTTCACCAGGATTAGTGGGGTGAGGTCCACGCACACCCAAAAGTTCCAACATTGCACCTTGTGGCTCTAAGATGGTGCCACCTCCAATAGTACCAACTTCGATGGAGGGCATAGAAACAGAAATTTGCAAGTCACCGTTGGCTGTTTTGTTCATAAGCGTCATACAATTGGACGATTCGACATTTTGAGCAGGATCCTGACCACATGCTAGATAAACAGCAGTGACCAAATTAGCAGCATGTGCATTGAATCCGCCAACAGACCCGGCCATCGCAGACCCGATCAAGTTCTTGCTGATGTTTAGTTCAACCAAGGCGTCCACATCAGACTTCAAGACTTTTGTGACGACGTCTCTTGGAATTGTGGCCTCCGCAACGACCGACTTACCTCTTCCTTCAATCCAGTTGATTGCTGCAGGCTTCTTATCGGTACAGTAGTTACCAGATACCGCCACTGTGATCATGTCCTCCCATCCACAACTTTCGACCATAAACTTTAAAGAATGTTCCACTCCCTTCGAGATCATGTTCATTCCCATAGCATCACCTGTGGTTGTCTTGAAACGTATGAACAATAAAGTTCCCGCGATGGCAGTTTTGATGTGCTGTAAACGAGCAAATCTAGATGTCGAATTGAATGCTTTCTTGATAATTTTCTGGCCCTCCTCTGAATCTAACCAGAGTTTACATGCACCAGCTCTAGCCAAAGAGGGAAAGGATACACAAGGTCCTCTAGTCATACCATCCTGAGTGATAATGGTACTTACACCGCCACCAGCGTTGATTGCCTTGCAGCCACGCATCGCAGACGCAACCAAGCACCCTTCGGTGGTTGCCATAGGGATATGGTATGGTTTATCATCGATGATTAAGGGCCCTGCAACACCAACAGGTAATGGCATAAAGCCAATGACATTTTCACAACATGCTCCAAATACACGGTCGTAATCATAATGAGCGTATGGCATGCTGTTCGAGTCAATAATCGGAGCATTTGCAAGCTTGGATATAGCTTTACGACGAACAGCAACAGCCCTGGTATTATCGCCCAATTGCTTCTCCAAAGCGTACAAGGGCAACTTACCCGCAACAACTAAAGACGAGACTTCCGCGTCATTTAACTCCTTGAGATCCCCGTCTTGCATTTTCTTCACACATTCCTCAAGGGGAAGTACCTTGTTGGGCGCCGAAAAACTGATTGTCTCTTCGGTCGAGGTTGAGTCATCGGAGTCATCCACGAGAGACTTTTGATCGACACTGGCTTTATGTAACCCGGGAGCTTTTGGAGCTGAGATCTGCTTTTCAATCAATTTATTTGTGGCAGTGCGCTGGTATCTCGTTGCATTCAAAAGGTAAGCATTTGCAGAAATAGACAAAGCAAAAGCAAAAAGCAAGAACTTGGAAATCAAAGAGTCCCGGATTGCACTGGAAACCAACTCGACGAATGCCACCACATAGTCTTCTATTACCACCAACGTTCCCAATGGAACGTAAATCTTAGGGCTAAAAAGTGTCACCAAAGTTCCTTTTGGACCAATAGTGATATACTTAGAAGCAGCTCGAGATAAGTCTTGTGGTTGCAAGAGCAAGTTTTGATTCAATCTAGCAGATCCGTACAACCATGAACTTCCCCACCAAAAGCTGTGGAATGCAAAGAAAAGACCAAGTACGGCAACTTTGAAAGAGAAAGCAGTGCCCTTATTTCTCTCATTTAAAGAGAAGTCATTTTCAGACTTGCGGTTGGCAATGGTTGCTGCAACCAATGAGGAAACTCCCTCCTCCTCCAAAGCTGACTGCAATTCGTTCGTTCTCCGTGCCCTGTTGATTTCGACCGTCAACGTCAAGACTGCTGAGTAGAAAGTATACACAAGCAAGAGGTCAAAGGCTAGAATGAGACAACTCAAGAGGCAAAAGTTTCTCAAGCTTTCCATCTCGCTGGCGAAGAGCGCTGCAGAAGACAAGACTCCGATAATCACAACGTAGTCTCTCAACATACTGAGAGTGTGGCTTGCAACAGCGTTGGATACAATCGATTTTACGTCAAGATGCAGTGACGAAGCACTCATCACCATTTTCGTGATTGAGACCTTATGCTTGAAGCCAATGGTGGCAGTCAAAAAAGGAATACCCTCGATCATTGATAACAAAGAAGCTTTCGAGTTGAATAACTTGGTGGCAGCTGCCAAAGCAAACAACAAGGCAAACCCTGACGAAACAATAATTGACGATGCAAGGGTTAAATTAGATCCTGTGTTGCTTAGTTCAACAAACACACTGGCCACCGTGTAAATCATTGCTAAGTATGCAAGCGTGATCAAAGCAATATCGAATGCCTCGGCGCTCTGCATCAACGAGTAAATTTTCGTCACAACACGCTTGGTATAGTCGAAGAGACGGCGCAACTTGTAGTTGCTTCTTGACTTCCAAGTAACACCTTCATGGTTTATTCTGTTTAAGTTCAACAAAGTCGCATCCAAGGAGTCGGAAGGCACAATCAAAAGCCTTTCATCGTGAACACCAACGACAGCATTTTTTATTTCAGGAATGGAAGAGGACGCATGTGTGCGTCTAAAGTCCAATGGTACGATCGAGAATTGGTCAGCATCTGCGAACTCGGAGATGTCGGTGACTTTTGTCCACTTACTGTAGTTAGACGTACCCGGTGGATGGTAGAAAAACTCTTGGTGCTGGCTTTCCACCGAGTCCGGAAGATACTCCTCAACCACAGTCAAATAAGCTATCGAAGCCAACAAGCACGTGATAATGGAGAAATGGATAGGCTTGAGCGCCGCTAGCCTTGCCAACGAGGCTGCTCCATTTGTGATTTTGGTGAGCATCCTGGAGGTTAGTATGTCTGTCTATACGAGCCAAGAATGTTAGCGTCCACCGGGTGTGTGGGAGGGGAATGATCTTGGAACAAGTTATATGTTGGGGATGGAAAGACTTGCAGAATCGTTTTATTTTTGAAATACATACGTCAAGCCAAAAGTGGTAAGATAGGGGGACTGTAGATCAAAAGGTTTCTCGGGAATTCTTAACGATGCGCAGCGTATACAAAAAAAAAATACCCGCGGCCAAACGACGAGTG